>RJWT010033908.1:0-13795 GCA_004365215.1 Cuniculus paca
AGAAGAAGAAGAAGAAGAAGAAGAAGAAGAAGAAGAAGAAGAAGAAGAAGAAGAAGAAGAAGAAGAAGAAAAGAAGAAGAAGGAAAAGAAGTAAAGAAAGTGAAAGAAACTAATATAATCCAGAGAATGCTCCCTTTTGACATTCCACATTCCAAAGTTCCATCCATACATCCATAATAGAAATGATCCTCTATAACAAGTATGGACACACTGTATTTCCTCAAGGAGTTTGACCACTCAGTGATATTCATGGGGGCATATAGAATAGAAACCATGTAGAAGAGTAAACAATTGGTTTTAGTTTTTATCTAAATCCAATCCCTCCAAGTATGCATAGCTCCCACTTGTTCTTGCTTTTGTAAGAATATTATTGCATGAATTCTTTGAGAGTATCACTCTAGCAATTGTCTCCTCTCTCTAACTTGGTATTTTTCTGTCTTTCTCTCTGTTATTGAAATCAATGTACACACAAGCAGCAATGTCAAACTCTTAAAAAAAATTGCTGGTCTACTTTTCCTGTCTGTCCATTATTAGGCTGTAGTTTTTGAACCCTGAGGGAGATATCCATTCTTATAGTCTCTAGTTTCCTCTTCCCATTTTCTGTTAAACTGACTCAAGCAAGGCTTCCGCCACCACATTCTCATCAAAATTGCACTTACCCTTAAAGTGGCAGTGCAAACTGTAAACCCGGCACTCCAGGAGGCTGAGGCAAAAAGATCACATGTTCAAACCCAGCCTGGGCTACTTTGCAAGATCCTGTTGCAAAATGAAAAATAAGAAAAATACCTAGGATTGTAGGTCAGTGCAAACACCTTGGGATAGCCTCCTAGTACTTCAAAACACAGAACAAAGTAAAAAAATCCAATCACAACAGAAACACCTCTCATCACGGTTAACACCAATCTCCATATTGATAAACCCAATGGCCAATGTCAGCAGCATACCTGCTTAAATGCTATACTTTTGCCACTTGCATTTCACTCCACCTACTTTCTTGATTTTCATTCTTCCTCACTGCTTTCTTACTTAGTCTTGATTGGTGGATTCTTCCTTTCCCCCCAACCTCTTCCAACAGGACCTTACTATCTTGTCCTTATTCTTCCCTTCACAATAATCTAATTTGTCTTCTGTGATCTCATCTAAACACATGGACTGGTGTTAGGGTTTTCTGACACAATAGGGAAGCAGAAAAAAAAGAAAAAGAGGCCTTTATTGAGGATGTGGAGAGGGGCACACAACTTGTGAGGTTAGGCATTCTCCTCTACCAGATTGAGGGGAGACTGGGGGTTATGTGACCTTCAACCAGAAGCGGCACTTGGGGTGGGCATTGATGACGTGTGAGGAATTGATTGGAATTCTCTTTGCATGCATGGGAAAGGAAAGAGGAAGTTGTAATCAGGGCTGAGGGGGAAGGAGAAGAAAGTGATCATCAAGGTAAGCGCTGTTTTTCCTTTGGCCTTCTGCCATGTTAGACCACTGCCATGATGTCCAGTAATTTATACTAGGGCATAAAACTTTCAACTGAAATATAATCCATATTGCAAAAACTCACAAATTCATCTCTAGTACATAGCTCTAGCACATTTGATTTCTGTCTGTTCATCCTTTAATCATCTTTATTTTCTTATCCTAGATCCATTCTAGCCAGCCCTTTTCATTTATTTCACCCTTGTCTGACATAGTATTTTTAATGCAGCATCCAATCTCATAAACTTAATGGATAAAATAGGTCACATTGTTTTTATTCTCAAACCATTTCAAAGGCTTCTATCTTCATCCAGAACAAAAGCCAAACTTCTTTAAAGATACTGACCATAACCCCTGCACCTAAACCCAATTATCTTATTAAAGTCCTACTCTTCTCTGCTTGTATACTCCACTACAGCAGTAAGATTCTCTTGCATTCGCTTAAACCTGATGAGCAAGCACTCACCTTAAGAGATTTTATCTAGTTACATCCTCTGATTGAAATTCTCTGTCTATACATAGGCATCATTGTTTCTTAACTGTTTTTAAAATTTTTTCTTCAAATATCAAATCTCAGTGATGCCACTCTAATCCTACATTAAATTTGACATCTAACCCCATCCTGCAAACACCAGCACTTCCGATTTCCTTTGCCCTATTCTTATCCCCCCCCATAGCATTTATTAAGTATCATTGTTCACTTTTCTTTCCTCCAAAAGGTAACAACATGGGGCCAGGAATCTTTATTCCAGGCATTGAACTATCCTGAATCTGACACAGGAAAGACACTAAAAGTTTGTCTGTTGAATGAACAAATGCATGAATCTAGTGACAGTCTGAATCATTTGAAATGACATGCCTCACTACCCTATATCCGAGCCCCACTATGTGTTATACATCATTTCTGTGGTTATAATTAATGGGGTGTTTTTGGGTGGCTTTTACCTCAGAACTTTCGTGTGAATTAAGACATCCACATCTCACTTTCTTAAAAATTTCACTGCCAACAATTACTGCCACTTTAAATGCAGTGTGGAAGCCCTGGCCTCCCGGACTATAAACAGTAGGAATGAGACAGTATAGAGTGACTTCTTGGATGTGGGAAATGCACAATGACACATGGAGGTGAAAACCCTCAGAGATCAATGGGACAGAAACCTAGTTGAGTGATTTACTCAGTGTGGCACGGTGAATCAGCAACAAAAATGGAAGAATATAGGATTTCTACTTCTAGTTAAGTCCATTTTTGCTAGCTTACAGGCTAAATCAAAGTTTCAGAGATCACTATCTTGCTTTTAGCAATTTCAGACCCCTAAGGTCACAAGCACTAGAGGTTCTGTTCTGCTCATTACAGGCATGTGGCACAGGTCCCAGGATCTGAGTGGTCACCACGCCCTTACTTCTTCCATGTTAGACTCGAGGTAAGGACTGAGGTGCTGAGTGTGTGTATTTGTAGTACACTGCGAAGCCCCTGGCTTGGTGCTTGTGTGCATGCATGTGGCCTTAACCATGTTCAAGAGTTTTTCTATTCCTGGAAAGTGAATCCTCACAGAGCCTAACTAACTAGATTGTAGACTATTCCAGCTTTGACACTTTGACTCCTGCGTCTCATTTATATATATAGTGTTAGGTGTTGCAAATGACCAAGTATAGGCAGAAAGAAAACCTGAAATAAATGCAAATGAATGAATAAACAAAACAAGCACTGGACAGTTTTCTTCACTATGTGATACCAATCATATAACGCCAAATGAATACCTAATACATTAAAACTCAATGGTAAAAAATTGGTTCCCTCTTCTAACTTACTTTTAACAACTTTGGTAGTCAATATTTTTTTTGTACCGCGAATCAAACTCCTGACCTTGAGCTTGCCAGGCAGGTGATGTGCCACTGAGCTGTATCCCTGGCAGTGTTTCAACATTTAAATCACTATCTGCTTTCATCTCCACTCATAATAAACTTCTAAGCAGATACTTATTTTTTATAGAATACTGTATTCTGCTGAAGTTTAACTAACTACTAATTTAGTGAATATTTGGGTATAACTCAGTAGTGGAGTACTGGCTTGGCACACCAGAGGCCCTGGGTATGATCCTCAGTATAACACACACAGACACACACAGACACACACACACACACACAGACACACACACATACACACACACACGGTAATGTTATGGTTTAAATCTAAAATGTTCCCCCAAAGTTTCATGCATTCAGAGGTAGGTCTTTCGAAAAGTGATGGGATCATGGGAGTACTATACTCCGGTCGGTTAATCCACAGATGAGTTCAGCGCTGAATGGATTGTTAATAGGTGGGCTACTGCAGATGTGTTCTTGAAGGCTATATCCCTTGCTTTGCCTTTTTCTGCTCTCTTTTTCCCGGTTGCCATAGGTTGAGCTGCTTTCCTCCACCATTCCCTTCTGCTATGATATTTGTGCCTTGGAACTTGCTAACTGTGGGCTGAACCCTCAAAAACCATGAGCCAAAGTAAACCTTTTCTGCTTGTCCTGGCAATGAAAAACTCACCAATGGAGACAACATTTGGGGCGACACTGCTTGGAGCTTCTTCACTCTGGTGATTCTAAATTTCCCACCACCTGAGTGTAATTCCTTATTTTCACAACTTTTCAACAACTACATTCTTTCAGTTATTTATGCATTTTTCCAATAAGTTATCCTATGTAACACATATTTACCTCTTCCCAGTGTCTTCCGACCTAGTATAACCTATGTTCCAAATGTCTATTCCTATTACTAGTTTTATAAAGAAATTAAATGAATACCTATTAATCAAAAATCACATAGAAACAATTTGGCAGAATAATATCCTTCTTCAAGAAAAATTTGCAAAACATTTTGGCAGTGATAATATTTATTATATTAGATTTTTAAATTTTATTTGATGATTGCTTTAACAACATATTAATTTTGATGAATTCTATAGCACAGGAATATTGATAAGGTGGGCAAGATATGTATTTTTGATGAATCTTCCATCATCAAAATACTAAAAGATAGTTTCTCTCCTATTTCAATATGATTTGATACCAATAAGTCTGTGAGTGAGTTTGAGAAAATTTACATAAAAAAGAGTTTATTCCTCACTTTTTCAGTGGCATATCCTGGGGTTGAAACTAAATTGTCATTTCCCTTTTCACCCATTTTTAATTTGCAATTGAAATTTGTACTATTTCATCTAAAAAGTTATAATGGTACTAACCAATAGCATGTTGAGTTGTAGGCAGACCCTAAGTAAATTAATAACAATAACTTTTTCAAAATATAATGCTGTAAAAGCAGAGTGCTTAAAAGTCTCCGTTTTTTTTTTTGTTTTGTTTTGTTTTGTTTTGTATTTTTTCTTTCCAAATAGGAAGCCTTTTTAGCTAACCTCTTATGAGGGAAGAATTATACAAAAGTAAGCCATTTATCTCAATGCACTCTCCACCATTAACACAACTCCAAATGTGGTTTTGCTTATTTTTCTTCATTTAGCAAGGAAAAGAGATGTTTGTAATTTCTTTTCAGTGTAGATTTCCAGGTACAGATATTTGATGTTTTGAAGAATTGTTTAGTCAGGTCTAAAATGAATACTTCTAAATTATAGGAAGGATTTAAGTGAAGGAGAAGTGAAAATGAATGGCATGTGAAATAGAAATAGATTCTGCATGGGTGGAGGCTGTGTTGTTTGTGCGGTGTCAGTTGCCGATATTGAGGGCAAAACCGAGGAAGCAGGAGTGTGAGTGCTGATCCATGTCTTGGGGCACAAAATGGGCAGAATCTAGATCAAATTTAAGGCTTTAGTGAACGAAAGAACTAGAAGATATATGACCTGAAGACTTCTCTAGGTGAAGTGAAGAAAACTTTAGGAGCTGTACATGAAATAAATTTTCTGGGAAACAGGAAGAAATTTATTAATCTTTTGTGAGTGAGAGGACAAAGAAGTTAGGAACAATAGCAGTTGGATGATATTACTACAGAATAAAATGATTATCAACAGTTTTATATGATACAGAATAAATTTCATATGTAATGAGTCATTTTTTAAAGAATGTTGTTTTTTTGGATGCTGTCTTCTCTATTAGTATCAAATCTAAACTCTTTTAATATTGAAATGTCCAGTGAATATTGACATTGAATGTTAGACTATTTGGGATTCTGCCCTGAAATGTAAAGGGACTGTTTAAGTTACAGTGCCCTGTGCCTTTGAAGGCCATGTTAAGTGAGGAGTATCATGCCCAGTTCCAGATGCCTCGCTTAAAAGGGCCATTGATAAACTGAAAGCATCCATAGACAATTAGCAGCATGTGGAGGCTCTGGCCTTGCCATTTAAGAGATAATTTAGGATCAAAGAATTCAAAGGACTCGGAAGGGTCATTGGTCCAGCTGCATGTTTTGGGAACTTTGAGATTCCCCAGTCATGCACCACAGAAGTTCTCACTGTCCCTAAAAAAACTCACTCTTCCCATGAGATCCTCTGTTCCTTTTCTCTCCATAAACAAAAGATCTGTAGTTGAGACAGATAAGGCCCTATAATTCCATCTTTTTGTCTCTAATAGTTTGACACTTACACTTATCTGTCAAACAAGTATCTCTCTGTTCTTCAGAACACAGAATGTCTTTTGCCTCATTTTGAACGTCCTGGGCTGAGAGTGTAGTTTAGTACTAAGTAGTGTGCTTGCCTTACATACATGATGTTTTGCATGATGGGAGTTTTGATCCCCATCACTGCCAAAGGGAAAAAAAAATCAAGATTCTAATATTTTGTCTCACACTGTGTATCCTAATTGTGTTTCTTTCCACAATGCAGTCAGGTTAATCTTTTCCCTCTATTTTTTGTTCAATAGTGGGTTGTTCCTGAGATATCATAGTAAACTGTTTCTGTGTAACTCAAAATTTAGTGACTTAAAACAATGTCTATATTTTCCTTCAAGTTTCTATGGATCAGAAAGTCAGGTAATACTCAACTGGGAGGCTTTTTGATTTTCCATGGCTTCCGTGAGGTGGGTCACTCATTTAATAGTCACCTTTTAGTGCTGGAACATAAAGAGTAACTTCATAATGGCTTTATTATGCTATCTTTTATGACTGTATTCCTCTGATTAGTTCCCTATGATGGTTGTTTAGATTCTTTCTAATTTTTCACAATTTCAAACATTTTGCCAGTCTGCCAGGGCAAAATTAAAGAATGATCTTTTTCATCTCCTTTTATGGTGAAGAAAACATTTTTATTTTCATTTGCATTTTTTGAATAATAGTCAGATTGCTTCTCTGAATTATTTCATTTTATCTTTCTCTTTTTATTGCAATATTTTTTTGTTGTTTTGTGGTACCTACATCCAATAGGATATGATAAGGACAGTGCATGAAAATTATAGTAAATAAATTTGCACAAATGAAAAGTATTTTTAAATTTTCTTTTAATGTGTTTTTCCCTACAAAAAATGTTTAAAGATAATTGAAGCAAAATTAGTTTTTTCTTTTATAACTTCTAAAATTGGCTTCAGTATTATAAAATATTCACCCATTTTCTTTTGAAACTTTTGCTGTTTTGTCTTAGTAAACATTCAGTCTATCTGGAATTTATTTTTGTATATGCTGTGATGAAGATTTTATTTTTCTCAAACAGATAGCTAATCATTTGGATTCATTTAAAAATGCACACTTTCTTAACTTGGAAAATCAAATGCATTGTTTCTTGACTTGATAATGTATCACAATTGATTTACCTCTTCTAAAAACATAAACTTTAAGTTCTCAAACTTTATCTTTATTATCTGGACACAAGTTCCTATATTATTATCAAAATTTCCTTTAAGTAAAACTAATTATTCTTTTAGTATGTCAATACATTACAAATTTTCTAGGTAAACACTACAATAAGTTAAAATAATGATCATTTAGGCTCTACCTTTGAATTGAGAATATTATTTATTTATTATCTTAACATTTAACTACTTTGGGTAGATTCTCTTAGGTCCTGTAAAATAAACTTCAGCCAATGTAATATTTATAGAACTGTATTTTTAAAAGCAGTTAAATTTCATTGTTGTCATGTATTTATAACATGATACCATGCACTGTAACAATTGTTATTATGGAAGAGAAACTAAGACTAATTTGCCATTTCCTAAGTAAAATTTGTACTTCCAATAGGCAATACACTTAGCAGTATTTCAGGAAATCTTTATACTAAATAAAAAAGCATTGACTCTTTTGGGGGGAAAGTGTATCCTGTCTGAGATGTGGATAATGTAATTTTTTGGCTTTGATTTTGATTGTTTAGTGTTTGTCTTTCTTGGATAAAAAGAAGAATTTTTAAGGAGAACATTGAAATGATGGAATAGCAGGCAAGACAAGAATTGAAAATGGTGAAGCCACAGAAAGTCTCAGTTAGGTCTTGGAGTGACCACCAAACAATAAATAAAGATGAAAAGATGTGTAACTTGAAGGGAGGAACCACATCTCTTGTCTTGGTATTTACCTGTAACTATTGATAGAATACTAGCCCATAATGAGTGCTAATAAAGATTGTTAATTCGATAAATGAGGGCTCAATCTAAATCCATGGGCTAGGGCCCAAAAGGGCAGGTGTGTCCACCTCCAGACAATTTACCCAGGTGTGCAAAGTGCATTGTTAACATCTTCACTTTCAGTGTCAGTGAATATGAATCAGCAGTCACTTCATTGCTGAGAGGTTAACTCAGATCAGCAGTTTCATCTGATGTGAACAGATATATCTGAGACACACCAAGAAAGAAAAGTATGCAGGTAAACTGGCAAGTTTTCTGGTGTTCCTGCATTTGTCCTACTGAAAAAAAAAATGAGAAGAAAGAGAAGGAAGCTAGCTGATAACAAGGGTGAATCTGTTATTGCTTTGGCATTGCTCATGGTCCATAGTATTGAGCTTACATATAAATTAAAAGAAATATGCATCCTTCATGTAAATCTCGGTATCTTTTCACTGAGACGAGTCTGCAAAACTCACGTAAGCAATCTTTGTAAGGAGAGCTATGATCGGCATCACACAACAGAAGCCTTTTTGTAGATTAAAACAAAACAAAATAAAAATGAGCGTCTAAGATCTCTGCATCAAAAAACACATTTCTAAGCCTCAGTAATTTGAAAAATGCCTAAATATGCTTTTTTGACTGAGAAAGTTTGGGGCAAGAAATGCACTAGTGATTCAATCAAGCTTTAGGGTACTAGTTTCAAATGTCACAGTAATGTACTTCCACATAAGGCAGAGAAGGAACATCAAAAAATATTAATTACCACAAAAAATTCTGAAAAACTAAAAATCCTGTGGTAACAAAAACTGTGTAAGGAGATTTCATATGCCCTAATTTACTCATAGCTGTGGGCTTCTTGAACACTTTTCATATGGTGCATTAGTTCAAGCATCCCAAATTACTGAAATGCATATTATTGATGTAAGAAACTTTTGTATAGACTTTTTGTTAAGTTCATCATATATCAGAGAAAACATGGAGATAGGAAAACTGATTTCTGTATTTAGCTCTGATTAGCATAACGCTTCCTTATGTGTCATTCGTGCAGTTTAATTTCTCTCTAGGATCTAAATATGAAATGAACTGTTTCTCTCTGAGGCTGATCCTAGGAGACCTTTCTCAGCTATGCTAGGCCAAGTGGGAGTGACCTTTGATGTAGTTGAATAATGAAAAGTGAACTTAGCTGGAGTAACTGAACACACAGATGCTAAATCCATTTAATGTGCAGCCCAGCAATCTAACCAGAAAATCCAAACCAAGAGCGTAAAAGGAATAGAGGCTAAATAGAGACAAGATTCTGGTTACAAAGGAAGGTGAGACATTCTATTTGGGCACCAAAAGCTCATGGTTTAGTCACTCCACCTAACAGGTGAATTCAGTCCATCCTAAACAGCACTTGGGTGTGTTCTGGAGAACTGAGAGGAAGAGAATTTCAGATAAAAATGTTCAATCAGTCCTAAAAATTTGATATGCTCCTTCAGTCCTAAAAATCTAGTATCCTCCTTCACTATGGCCATCATACGTAGCTGCCAAACCCTCAATTCTCAGTAACATCTGGAAAGATTCCAAATCATGGCATGTATTTGTTGGTTTTACGCTGACCCAAACAACTTACCCCCAGGTCCATGAGGAGTGTGGTGAGGTAATTACAATAGACCCAGAAGAGACATGTGGATGACACCCACTGGCTTTATCTATATGGCCTGGCAATAAAAGATAGCTCTAGAATGGACTCTGGCCCAGCAGGTTCAGTTTCCTTGGCCATATGCATGTTCTTCTTAGAGTGTAGATTCAATCTGGTTGCACATCTTCTGGGGAAAACTGCAGGCAATGTCTGAGTTTGCTCTGCCGGGCTCATCTGGTTGTGTTCTGTCAAAATGGCCACCACTCTACCTCCAACTCAGTGGCAAAATCATTGTGTGTGTAAAACTCAGAGAGGGGCGACTTTTGTCCTGTGATCACGATTGTGTTATTTACTGTGTCTGGGAATTGTTGGGAGACCAAAAGACTAAGAGAAAATGCTCACTTGGAATTCTCATGGAAAATTTCCCAATCACCCAGGGGACCACTTGCACACTTGAGATACAGGAAAGGCAAGATGAGGAAAACAAACCCAGGAGAGGGCAAAGGTTCAATATATGTAAATGCTTCTACATAAGTTGATACAAAACACATGACTCTGACTGACTTCTAAAAAGCTTGAATCCTATAAGACAGACAAAAAAAAAAAGATCTGAACGCCATCTGTTTGTCCTTTTGCTACATGTGGTAATGGTCACTTATCTGACTACCTGTGGATATGGAAATGTGTTTGAAATGATGAAGGACCCTCTGCTCTACTATAATGACAACTACCAGTGACATCTGTAACCCTAGCAGCGGGTTAGAAACTACTTATGTCCACTTCCATTAAAAATTTTACCTCTTTGACACATCCATTTGGTTCTGTTTGAAAAAAGAAAATCATTAGTCTGACCTAAAACCACAAATGAAGACCAACTTTTCTTAAGTAATTTGCATATGCTTAACTATTTATGAGTTCCCTGCTGAGCGTCAAAGTTGGTTATCAATCTACCCACACCCCAAACTTTTACAGAACCTTCAGTTTCTGTTAAAAACATGCTCAATACCTTATGAAGTGAAACTTGAGGTCAGAAACATATTGAGCAGTACTTTCTTTTCCTTAGGGAGCATTTTGGTATGTTTTGTATTGAATAAAGTTTATGCCTTCATTCAATAGAAATTTACTAATAACTGCAACATGCCAAGCATTAGACATAGTCTAAGTTTAAAAGAGATTTAAATCCTAGATAGCGTGTTAAAATCAATCTATCATCTATTTTTTATCAGCATTCATAATCATTTCCTTCTCTTACAAAATTTAGTTTGCCTTTTGTTGGTAGATGAGCTAGATGACAAAATTTGGCAAAGTACAATATAAGGATTTTTTTTTTTAGAACCGAGAATCAAAAGTAGGACTTCACACTTGCCAGGCAGGTACCATGCCATTGAGCTACACCCCCAGCCCCGGAATATTTTTTATTTGAAGCATGTGTACTAATAGAGTATTGAGCCTTTAAAACTGTACAACACAGCCTGTGAGAATGGTACATGAAATATGTACATGAATATGTACTGTGCTTTTTCCGTTGTATATTATTTCAAGTTTTTATGTTTTTGAGTTTTCACCCAATCTAAAACAAAAATAGTATTTAATACCACTGTACTTGGTATCATTGAAGTGCCTAGAGAGGTGAGGCAGCAATCTGAAGAAAGTACAGCAGACGCATGTAAAGACGCGGTTCATAGTTTTGTTGAAGGAATCGTGCTTTCAACACGCAGTGCGCCATGCTTTGTTTATTTTACTTTTTTTTTTATACAAATGACTCGCTATCTTAATCTGGGAGCACATTGGAAGCAGAGCCTTAGAATCTTTGTCCAAGCTATCAATATTCAGCATATTTTCTGAAATTACATGGGTCAACAAGCAAGAAAATTGTTTAGAAAACGTAGAATAGCATCACTGAGATTTGGCAAAAGATAATTTTACTTCTGACCAGTAATCATTTCTGAAGCCTCTAGTTCACAAGAAAAATATTCTAAAACAAAGCTAAATATGTTTACTGATGTTTCTTTCTTTTAGTGTTTGTTTTTTAGAATGAAGAATAAAGTGTCTTTTGATATTTATTTCAGAGATGCATAAAGTTTATTGAATTCCAGCCGAGACTGGTGAAGGCAATTTTTAAGATTTTCCATTGTTTGATGAAAGTCATATTTACATTACTTTGCATCATATTTCTGTGCTTTATAATTATCAAACAGACTATTATATGGGGAAGAGTGGGGAAAACAAAACAAAAGAGAAAAACTAAACTACAATCCTGGGGTTTGTTTGTTTTCCTTTCTTTCTTCATATAGTGTTTATAAAGTGGGAAGTCTAGGGGAACTTTCTAATTTGTGGATGTTGGTTCCAAGCTGTGCCTATACAGTTTTATGACTGCTTAGTTCCAAAATGTATAAACACATTAGCCTTCTACATCACAAAATGCCCAGGAGAAGGCAATGTAAAAGAAATGAAGCAGAGGAAAATATATTGCACCATTTTCTTTGGGTTTTTTTCATTTAATTTAAAATTGATATAAAGCGATTTCAGCTTTGAGGAACTGGTGAATGCTTTCTACTTGTTTCTCCACTTTATCTCAAGTTTTTCAGTTGCACTTGGTCAACAACCCAATGTAATACAACTCCTGAAAAAATCTCAGGCAGGTATTGAGAGAAGAAATAGATTTTCCTCTGAGAGCCAGAAACTAAAGTTCCTATTATTTATTTTGAGGCTAAATGGTTTTTAGTTTGTGGTGTGTGTGTGTGTGTGTGTGTGTGTGTGTGTGTGTGTGTGATTCCCTATAGTTTTAGCTTTGCTATGCAAATCTACTTTTTTACAGGACCTGCAAAGTTAAGCCATCTGTTGGCAAAACGTCTGCTACATCAGCTTCTGAACAAGATGTCTAGAGGTCAAATTCCCTTAGTGTGTCATACATCTTAGTATAGTGCATTTTTCTAAGCAGGTGATACTCAACCAAAATAAAATTCCATGCTTGGGAGTTTCCTTTTTCTTAAAAACATGTGAAAATGCATGATTCTGAGTTCATTACTATGAATTTTGGGAGGAAGAATACTGGAAAGCTTTTGATACATAGTAGGTTCACCTAATATAGATTGAACTTAAATATACAAAAGATAAATTCTGTGTTTTGTTTTGTTTTGTTTTGTTTTGTTTTGTTTTGTTTTGTTTTGTTTTGTTGTACTGAGAATTGAATCCAGGGCCTTTGCACTGAGTTATAACTTAGACATTTTTACTTGTTTGTTTTTGATACAGAGCCTCAGTAAGATGACCAAGCCTCTTGACTCAGACTCCTAGATCCCTAAGAGTACAGGTGTGCGTCACCACTCCCAGGTTTTTCCTTATTCTTTTTAAAGAAAAATACAACATTTACTCTTGATTGTGCCAAGAAAATAAGTCCAATTCTTGTTTAAACCATGAGGTTAGCCTAACACAATTTTCACTGCAGTACCAACTTCTACTGGGGAAGAGCAGCAAACAAAGTAAACCTTGTTCATGAACATGGAAGAATCTCAGAGATTCATGGCTATCATTCTTTTCCCTTTTGCACAGCATTACCATGATCTTGAAAAAGTGGCTGGCTATCACTTTCTCTGCCTCTTTATTTTCTACTTACTTCTGAAAACCTTAAATTAACTACTTACAGAGTGTCATTTTCCTTTACTGTCCAAAACACACACAGAAATGTTTTATTCCACAATCTTTCTGGAAGGCTGTTAGTGGCCAGTGAAAAGATCTGCTTTAATGAGTCAGTTTTTTAGACCCAGAAAAACCATCATTTCCTCTTTGAAACAGAATCTACCTCTATAGATGATGTGGTTACTGTCTTCTCTGTGTTCTCACAACATATTGATTACAACTTTCTTATTAAATTGATGTTCACAATTTATCTGTGGGCAGAATGGATCCTCCATCGGACTTTAAGGTTCTTAAAAGCAAATAGTATATTCATTTTTGTACCATTAACAAATAGTATATCTATCTACTGTCTACTGTAAAAGCATTACAAATATTAATCAAGTGAGTGAACAATGGAGAAATCTTTGAGAGGCTGATATGATTTATGGGTGGTGGTTGGATATGGGGGTTCTATAGTTGACTTGCCGTTGACAGGTGAGGACTGCTTAGAGGCAGGTCACTGGGACATGACTTGATGTAATAAATCTCCCTTCCTTGCTCCTCCCTTATTGC
>RJWT010033909.1:0-13783 GCA_004365215.1 Cuniculus paca
AATGTCATCTAGTTCCAGATGCCTTTCTGCGATGGACTGCATCTTGATCAGGCTCTCTCTGGTCGCCTGTTGTTCAGTAAGGACCTGTGGAGTAGAATCTTCCCCACATCGAAGGCGTGACTGGACGGACTCCAGAAAGAGGGTGTATAAGCTTTTTCTTTCTGCATCTGAAACATAAGGAAATATGTAAGAGGAAATACGTTCTCATTAAGTAATATTAACAAATACTGAATAATTTAATCTGAACAGAGACTGGTATTTTTTTGTTTGGCCTAAAAAGACTTCCTGTTTCTTTAACCTTTATGGTACAGAAAAACTAAAAATTTTATATTTTCTGTTAAACTACAAAGTTCATAGTTAAATATCATAATACATACGCTAATTTTACTTGGAATGGGGTCATATCTAAAGTAGGACACCTGAAGGTTAAGTTATCACCATAGTGTATAAAACCATGGTAAGACATATAGGAGGCAAATTTCCTTGGACAAAACATAGCCAACACTGGCCTGGAATGCTCATTATAGTTTATTATTCAATCAAAAAGGCAACAGTCCACAAAGTTAAACATTATTTAAAGTAGATACAAGGTGAAATAATTAACAGGTGATTTACAAGTCAAGCAAATAAGGTTACGAGTATATCTTTCAAGCCTTTTTAGCCAGTTGATAAACATTTAAATAAACTGCATCAAAAAGAGCAAAAATTATATCAAGTTTTTCTTATAATCTATGATCAAGTTCGATGTGTTCATCAGCGAATTCCTAGGTGCTGTACTGCATTAAGAAAGGGCAGATCGCACACCTGTAATCCCAGCACTCAGGATGCTGAGGCAGGAGGGTCGCTGAGTTTGCGGTCAGCCTGGGCTACACGGTGAGTTTAAGGCCAGCTGAACTATGCAGTGAGATCGTTTCAAAAAAAAAAAAGAAGAAAGAAAAAGAAATGCCAGTGAACTCTGCCTGAGGAATTCAGGGTAAGAAAGATGCATATTAGCCAAGTGTGATAGCACACGCGTTATCCTAGCCCTCGGGAGGCTGAGGTAGGAGGATCACCTCCAGTTCAACGCTAGCCTGGACTATATAGTGAGCTCAAAGCTAGCCTGAACTGCATAGGGAGTCCCTGTCTCAAAAAAACAAAACAAACAACAAAAGGAAGATGCACAGGTGTCAGCAGCTTCTTATCACTGCCTTTCCGAATGCAGTGCTAGAATTGTTTCTTGAATCAAGAACCCAATGATTATCCATTCATTCATGGCAACAATTTGCACTAAAAGGCTTTGGTGACTTTGGAACGAGAAAGTACGGAAGCACCTCAGGAAGATGACGTGAACGGGCAGGCGAGGTGGGCGGCTACCTGGGGCGGCCACCGGGCTCCCAGCGCTGTGTGCGCAGCGCAGGTTCTGCAGCAGCTGCATGGACTTGCCGGCCATGATGATCTGCTTGAGCACAGGCTTGAGGAAGGACACCATCGTGTGCTGCCTGCCGCCGGCGCCCTGCTCGCTGCCCGAGCTGGCGCTGGTGCTGTCGCTCAGTCTCTCTTCATTCTCTGTCTTTTCTGATACGCTGTATAACGTGTAGGTTGCATACCAGAAATCTCTGTGGTTCACTGGAACATTTTTATTCCTGTGGAGAGTCAGAGAACCTTTTTTCTTTTTATGAAATAATGAAACATTTTCATAACCAAACACAGTGGTACCTCAGTTCACAAACTTCATTTGTTTTATAATTTTGGGGAAATGGCTGCAGTGGTGTGTGTTATCTGATGTGGAATTCATAAATGGAAGCAAAATTTGTTGAATGCCTTTGAGAACTGAACTGTTTGCAAACAGAAGCGTTAGTGAACCAAGGTATTAATGTAATAAGAGAACAAGTTATTATACTGTGTATTATCTTCAAGGTACAGTAGTTACTCTGTACAAGACATAAATCAAGAAGATTCTTACAAAAAAAGAAACCGGTAATAATGTAAACTTTCTTTTCAAGGAAATAAGATAAAACTTTTAGTATAAATCAAACAAATTAGCATACATATTGAAATATTTTTAAAACAAGGGAATATGAGCCAGGCGTGGTGGCTCACGCCTGTAATCCCATCACTCGGGAGGCTGAGACAGGCAGATCGTTGTGAGTTCGAGACCAGCCTGGGCTACAAAGTGAGCTCAAGGCCAGCCTGAACAGCATAGTGAGACCCTGTCTCAAAAACACCAGGGCTGGGGATCTAGCTCAGTGATCTAAGTGCCTGCCTGGCAAGCGCAAGGTCGTGAGTTCAATCCCTGGTGCCGCAAAAAAAAAAAAAACCAACAAAAAAAAAAAACCAAGGGAATATGTATTTTGGGAAAATATTTGAACTTTTCCCTATGTTCTTTTTATCTCTTTTCTATTTTGCTCTTAATTTGTGTGTGTATGTGTTTGTCATACAAGAGAAACCATGAGCTATCTGAGCTTGTGTGTCTGACTTATTTCATTTAACATTACGTTCTCAAGCTGTACCTATTTATCTATAAATGCCTCAAGTTGACTGATCTTTCTTTATGGCAGTATAATATTCCATTGTGTAAGTACCTCATTTTTCTTATCCATTGATCTCTTGATGCACATACACAATGTTTCCAAGATCTAGCTATTATAAATTGTGCTGTTACAAACATAGGTATGCATGTATCCCTGTAATACAAGGATTTTCAGAAGAATTTAAAACTTTTAACTTATCTTCATTACAAAGAGCAGCATACCTCATCCTCAGTTAGGAATGTCGTGCACATAATCCAAAAACCTACAAAATCAACTACATGCAAAATGAAGTGATCTTCAAGCAACACAGCAGTCTTTACTGACCTCCACTTAACAGAGAGCAGTAGATAAACACTTTGCATACTATGGGCAATACTTACGTAGAAGTGGGTCTCCTAAATTAGAACTAAAAGATGACTAATTTGATCCTTTTTCAGAATAGAGGTTTTCTCATTTCACTGCCCGCTGTGAGAGTGATTTCCAGACTTCCCTACCTTCCTCCTTTTGGTCCTGGAGACTGAACCTGGCTGTGCATGCGCTCAGCACGTGCTCTATTAGCAGCCCTCACAGGTTCCCACCTGCCCTCCTTTCAATAGGGGAACCATGGGCATGCACCACCTTAGAAGGACAGTCAGAATATTGTGCACTGGCCAGGGATTTAGCTCAGCAGTATAAGCACCGGCCTGGCAAGTGCAAGGTGGTGAGTTCAATCCCCCATACCACAAAAAAAAAAAAAAAAAAAAAGAATATTGTATACCTCCAAAATATTCTCTTGTGGGAACGATGAGACAGGGCCAAGAGACAGAAATAAGATGATCTGAGCTAGGTATGCGGCATGTGCCTGTAATCCTAGCTCTCTGAAGGCTGAGGCAGGAGGAATGTAAGTTTAAACTCAGCAAGGGCATTTCATATCCTGCATCATAAATGAATAAATAAATTAATCCATCAGTAAGTTGGGGATGTAGCTCAGTGTGAAGGCCAGGGTTTAATTCCTGGTACTTGAAGGAAAAAAAAAGATTCAATTGAAGGCAGGCCAGTCTACACAGTGCTCAGTGTACAAGCAGTGTTACCTTTCCAGGCTCCATGGACACAAAAGTTCACTTTCCTTAACAAGTTCAATGGATACTCATAAGCAGAAAGGACACATCTCAATGGGTTGATTATACCAAACCCAACTCCTTGCTACAACCCCCAAAACAATAAAAGACAAAACAAAAAAAGTGTGGGGGAGCTATAGCTGTTGCTCAATGGTAGAGTGCTCACCTGGTACGTACAAGGCCTTGGAGGGAAACGTCTGTGCTATGAGAAGCTGTGAACGGATAACTGCACAGTTCCCCCAGTACTGGGAATGGAACCCACAGCCTTCATACTGGGTTAGATGCCCAGTGCCCTCACGCTGCCTTTTTGAGCCAAGGTCTCGCTATATAATTCAGACTGGCCTTGAGCTCATGATACAGCCAAGGCTGGCCTCAAACTCATGGGACTCCTGCCTCAGCCTCCCAAGTGCTGGTATTAACAGTATGCACCATGATGGCTAGTTCCACTCCTTTTAAAATTTATATTATTTTGTATTATTCAAACTTGTGAATCTCCTGCCTCAATCTCTCAGAATGCTGGGATTGCAGGTGTGCGCCACCACACCGGACTTGCACATGCTTTTAACTGACTGGTACCTCACCTTCTCCATAAAGGAGCAACACAGCTGTTACTCAAACTGCGCTGCCTTGGCACCACGAGGAGCTAACAAAACGCTCAGGGAAGCCAGCCCCTGGCGCCCTCTGCACCCATGCCTAGCTGTACCTCTGTATGATGAACTCCTTGGCACTGTCCCACAGGTGCCCATGCACGATCCACTCGTCCACAGTCTGCAGGTAGGGCCGCACCGTCTCCACCCAGAGAGAGAAGAGGAGTGAGACCTGGGGACACAGTGGGGCTGGGTTTAGCTCAGTGTTCAGAGCTCACCACTAGTCTCAGACAAGGTCTGAGCATTTCCACATGCCTTTAAAAGGTGACTGGATTTCTGTTTCTTTTTAAAACAAGTTAAAAATCCCTAAATTATACACTATAAAATCCTCATGAAAAGTTTACATATGGGATGATTATACTGTTTGCCATTCACGCTAGGACCCTCCTGAGAGTGACAACAGGCATAACCTGGATGTGGCTGCACTCTACCCATCGTACAACAGGAGGTCAAACATCCATTAAGAATGAGGACACTGGGTGCCACGGTGCCCATCTGTAATCCTTGCACTTGGGAGGCTGAGGCAGAGGATCGCTGCAAGTTCCAGGCCAGCCTGGGCTACAAAGTGAATTCAAAGTCAGCTTGAACTGCATAGAGATCCTGTCTCAAAAAAAATAAATAAATAAAATAAAAAATAATAAATAAATAAACAACCCAGAATGAGGAAGTTTCTTTTTCCTGTGGTTTCCAATAG
Source organism: Cuniculus paca (assembly GCA_004365215.1). Classification (NCBI taxonomy): domain Eukaryota; kingdom Metazoa; phylum Chordata; class Mammalia; order Rodentia; family Cuniculidae; genus Cuniculus; species Cuniculus paca. Next base: position 4,949 of record RJWT010033909.1, read on the forward strand.
GGGGAAAACACTGCATAGCTGAAAGAAACCAATCTCTGCTACACTGAACTGCAATACTAAGATAGTAAGAAACAGAAAGTTAAGTCAACTAATGGAAACACATCCAAAATGTACACTCCAACTAGATCACAGTCTCTAGTTAAGATTTGTACTTTATAAAAACTGTGGTAAAAAATATTTAACATGAAATTTACTGTCTTAACCATTCTAACAGTATGTTTAATCATACTGAATACATTCACACTGTTGTGAAATAGGTCTCCATAACAATGAAACTCTACATCCATCAGCCAATTCCCCATTCTCCTGCCCCCAGGAGTCACCATTCCACTCTGTTCCTGTGATATGGCTACTTCAGGTACTGTGGTACCCTGATTCACAACTTTAACTTGTGCTATGATGCTGGGGGAGCTGGCCAGGTTCATGCTCGTGTGGAGAAGATGGCCACAGTCATATTCGTCACCCTATGTAGAGCTCAGGAATGGAAGCAAAATTCTGTTGAATGTTTCTGTTTCTGAATCCAATCATTCGTGAACAGAAGCATTTGTGAACCAAGGTATTACAGTGTATCATTATCAGAGACTTGTGGGCTTTTTAAAGTTAAAAAGAAGGCACCACAGATACCCATGTAAAAGTCAACTAGGTACGCTGCACATCGGCTTTGTCCTTGTCTTACCCATCTGGGTATCTTGGCCATTAGAGCTAAAAAGTCAGTTTCCCACACCCTGGACTCTGGAAGCCAACTTTAAATCTCTGGACAACTGCCCACTGGGCAGGGGCCCCACGTACAGTTTGCTCAGAGGCTTCTCCCACATTGTCGTATTCAAGAATGGCCTTGTACAGGGTGTTGAGCAGGTGAGACGCCCGCACGACATTCCGAGTGTCAGGTGGAACCTCCGCAACTCCAGTACTGAACACTTTGTTCAAAACGCTGAGCTGAGCCAATCGAGGCGACAACTTGTCCACCACTATTGCAAGAGTTATTGTGGTATCTGCAACATCAACAAACCAAACTCAACAGCAAAGAAAAGCCTTTGTGGCCAAACGTGACACAAGTGCTGACAGTGCTGAGCCACTCTCTCAGCTTGTGAAGAGGTGTGGCACACCGTGGAGAGTGGGATTTCATTTCACATCACAAAGAGTTCATTTTCCCAAGGAAGGAAGAACTCTGAAAGGTGATGAGAAAAGGGTGACTCAGCAGAAAAGTAGTATGAAGGAACTGACAATTCGCTGAAAAAGGACAAATGATTCCAAAAACACACAGACTCTCAACCTCACTTAGAATAAAAGAACATGTAGTAAAAGCTACGCAAAGCAGTGAGGGAGCAGGCTGGGCGGTGACTGTACAGGGCTGGCTCAAGCAAGTCCCTGTGGGTGACGGCAGTTTTTTATCTTGAATGTGGAGGTGGCTATCTGAATCCACAAGCGAGATAAAATGGCACAGCTCACAAAGATGCTAGGTTCTCCTTCCCAAAGCAAGGGGAACTGGGGAAGCCCATGTCGGGACTGTGGTCAGGCTGATGTGCCAGGCCGTGTCAGTTTCCTGGTTTGGGTCCTATACTGTACTTGTGCCACGTTTCACCATTGTGGGAAGCAGAGTGACGGAAATGCAGGACCTTCTGTACTACTCCGCAGGACTTGAGAGTCAAAGGGAGGCAGAAGTTAATGCTTGACCATCGTATCCTTGTCCTACTAGTGATAAACTAAAGTTTGATATACTGTTGGCAGGCGTATGAAGAAACAAGTATTCATACACTGCTTGCAAGAGTACAAATTAATTTTTAAATTTTTTTTTTACTTTTATTGTTTTGGTACCAGGAATCACACTCAGGACCCTGTGCTTGCCAGGCAGGTGCTTGTGCTGCTGGACTATGTCCCCGGCCTGAGTACAAATTAATTAATCTGCACCTTGCTGAAGAGTAATGTGACAAAATCATGTGAGCCATCACATACTCTGTGACCCAGCAATTTCATCTGAAAGAATCTGCCCCGCAGGCAGCAGGCTGCCTGTGCATGATCACCGAAGGAAATGCATGAGTAGTCAGTGCTTCAGCAAAATGCGAACAACGTAAGGAGGAGTGACTATGCTACAGATATCCAGTGAAACACACTCTGCAGAAAGAAACAGAGAAGTTCTCCTGTACTTATGTGGCAGAACCCTCAGAATTTAAATTAAGACAGTATGAAGAGAGGAGTGCAGTAACGACTGAGCATGCATGTCTGTCCATGTGCCGCCTGCATGCACCCATATAACTTCTGAGGGATGCACAAGAAGCCAAGGAGCTGGCTGCCCCCAAGGAGAGGAACTGACTGGTTAGGGACCTGGGCAGGAGCAGGAATTTTCGCTGTGCATCCTACTGGACTTTTTCAATTTTGGTGTCTTGCTATGCAGCCCAGGCTGGCCTTGAGCTCACAGCAATCCTCCCAAGTGCTGGAATTACACACGTGTGCCACCATGCCCAGCTTTTTGAGACATGACTAACTTACAAATATAAGTTTAAAATAACTTTAAAAAAATGAATAACTTAAAAAAAGAATCACTTATTTGCCATGTAACTTTTAAACTTTGTATCAAAATATGAATTGTGTATCTTATGAGTGAAAGAGCATCTCAATACCGTTATTGATGATGCACTTCTCGATTTCTGTAAGCTCTTCTTTAAAGCTAATGAAATACTTGTACAGGGCCCACATGAAAGCCTGGTAGGTTCTGAAGGGAGCCTCAGCTGACTTCTTAGGAGTGGAGCCGTTTCCGGGTAATGGGCTTTCAGAGCTGTGTCCCATGACCTCGTCAATGAACTCCTGGAGCCGGAACACAACCTGGCCATAGGCTGCTATTTGTTCCAGCACAGATCGTAAGCAGCTCTGTGAGAGAAGCAAACCATGATTAGCTAAAGGTAGTCTTCTATAAACATCCACATTCAACTGTTTCTGTGACTACATTAAACTCTATGTTTAATAGAAGACAAAATATATAATCAATACTTTTATATTGAAAGGGAAAGTAAGCATTAATTTCTATATAATATAGAATTGTGGCTTCTAGTTTTTAAACACACATAAACTAAAGGCAAAATATTCACAGTACATAGTTGACAATGCAGGATGAAAGGAAAAAAAGCAGAGAATGCAAATTAAAGTTAACCATGTCATAAACAATATTAAAGAACTGTGCAAGTACTGCAAAGATGCACAGCTTAATTTTGCTTTTTGGATCTTAAATATACTTAACAGCTAATTTTAATATTGTAAAACGTTCTAAAGTTGTATTGCCACATTACAGAAATTCTATTATTTATTTTAAAAATTACAATAATACGAAAAACTTACATGTGTCAAATGAGTTACGATAATATTGTTTCTCACGGTCACCTTCCCATCGATCAACTGAAATATAAAAAGCTTTTTTACCCCTGAGAGTAACCTGAAATGAAATAGGACATGAGTGTATGTTAAATCTAGAAAAATATTTACTATAGGATGCCTAAGAAATTTTTATTAAAGATTCAAAATAGAGGATGAACAGGTTGGATGACAAGAAAATGGAAGATAATGATCTTTTTTATCTAATTACCTTCAGATTTAAGGTATTTCAGTGTCATCTTAGAGGGAAGTCCCAACAAGTTGTCAAAGTGCCTCCCCCATACTCAGCGACCCCGGGAGATGGTCTCAGACTGTGAGAATGCCCATGTCACACTTCATGACAAGAGCGCCAGGACCTGTGCTGCACACTCCACTACACTCTGGGCCTCAGGCACTTGGCATGGTAATTCTTACTGATGAGCGCTGTCTAAAAACACCCAGCATCAAACTTTGCTGTGAACTCAGATATTAAAAAAGTGATGGTGTAATCCAATAAAATCATAAATTAAATTACTTAAGATAGAAAAGAAGTAAATATACAAAATCTCCCAATCTCCTCAAACCTGAAGTCTGGACTTCATCCCTAATGACTATGTCTCTTTGCATGTGGAAAACTCCCTCACACTTTACAAAGGTAGCTTTGCTTCTTGCTAATGAAGTCTTGCAGACTGCTAATAAGATTAACAGGTCTTACCACAGAGTTTCCCGAATGACCTGTGTTTCAGTGACAACAACCCTGTCATCTGGAACATACAGTGGGTCACTGCTGTACAGGTGCTGGTCCCTAGGAGACAGCAAATATCAAAGGTCAAGAGCAAAGCTTTCCCCCAGGCAGAATTATTTGTCTTCATGAACACAGTCGACACTGTGCTAATCTAACTAGTAATTCGCAAATGGGCACTAGATGCCTGAATGATAATGCTTCACAAATGACCTCCAGTTCATTTTTCACACATTCAATGAAACTGTCTCAGTGAAGTATTTTTCCAAGCAATTTCAACTGTAATGTTTATAGCTGATTTAAGCAAATGTTTAAAACTATGGAAATTTTTGTTTGAAAACTACTGTTGTAATAACTTCACTATAACAGAAAGTAATGGTCTAATATATATACCAATCCATTCACATTGAAAATACAATAAAAAATCAAAACAGTATAATCATTTCATTATTTTAATAGTTAAAAACTGTTCATTTATAATTGTTTAAAAATAGTAGCACCAAACAAGTTTAAATTTCAGGAAGTACTTGATTTGTTCCCCTCAATGGCTGAAATAAGACTTGATTTTTCTTTAATCAGATTTTATTGATACATTTTATATACACATGATCACATTCATCGAGAATCTGTACCTGTACATGATATAACTTCACAATACCTAATATACATTTTGGTCCTTATTTATATTTTCAGTTTCTTACACCACAGAAACGATGCAATATTTATACATGTCTGTCTGATTTATTTCACTTAACAGCATGGTCTCAAGGAAGCACTTGATTTAAATCACAAATCAAAGCCAAGTATTTCAACATCAAAGTTTCTTCATTATTATGCTAAATGAAAAGTTGAGCTTCTCACCAGACAGCAGCCAGGTTGGAGTGCAAATGTAAACTATGTGGACTCCTCGAGGACCTGGATGTCCAGTACGGACGGACCACATGCTGCTCCAGCCAGCTGCGGCTACTGGGCTCATCTACTGGGAGGAAAATGTAGTAAATGTAGTAAGTATGAGTTATGAGAACTAGCAAAAAAGATACAATATCTGAACTTATATCGTCATTCAAATATACATCTGAAAATGGCTCTTTAACCGCTATTTAACATACTTATTTAGGAGTCACACTTGACAGTCACTTACAAAAGAAATAAAGAGTTGCTCACTTAAAGGTATATACAAAGACACATACAATATCTAATTAAATGCCACTGGCTAGCAACAACTCAAAACGACTCAATTGAGTAAAAAATTGTTCAATTTCTTTCTTTTTTTTTCGGTGCCAAGAATCAAACTCAGGACCTTATGCTCGCCAGGCAGGTGCCATGCCACTGAACTATATCCCCAGCCCCCAACTGCTCAATTTTTTTTCTTTGGTACCAGGAATCAAACTCAGGATCTTGTGCTTGCCAGGAAGGTACTCATGCCACTGAGCTATATCCCCAGCCCCTCAATTTTAAAATGATCTTTTGAATAAACAATATAAATGGTACATCTGAACAGTTCAGTAACCTTTAAAGAAACCAAAATAGTAACCAAAGACTTTCCTAACCAACCCCCAACCAAATCCTTTCCAAGGATTAGATAACCTGTATTTTATATAGGTTGTTCTAAAGAAGAGAAAAAAAAGCTAATGTTTATGAAGCTACTATATCTGTGATGATCAAATCAGATAAAGATGTAATAATTCATCAAAAATAAAGATGAAAAATCCTACGTTAAAAAGTAACCAATGGAGCCAGGCGTGGTAGTACACTCCTGTATCCCCAGTACTCAGGAAGCTGAGGCAGGAGGATCGCCACAAGTTTGAGGCCAGCCTGGGCTACAGTGAGAACTACATAGCAAGACCCAGTCTTAAAAAAAAAAAAAAAAAGTAGCCAATGAGAGGGGTAAAAAAGAACTAAGATGTATTAGGTACTTGTACCAACTCCCCACAATGAATGTAACCACTATGTACAGTAAACATGCGCTAATAAAAACAAAAGTGAACCCATCTAATAATGTACTAAAAACAAAATGCTTAAAGAAGTTTAGCTCAGGAATTCAAAGATGATTGAATGTCAGAAAATTTATTAATGTAGTTAACAGGGTGTAAGAAAAATTACAAGGTTACCTCACAGAAAAAGAACAGCATTTAAGTTCAACATTGGTTTACAATTAAACAGTTCTAGGAAAAAAAATTGTCTTTAAAGGGCTACCTACTCAAAACTCATCACAAATAACCATCACAATTAGTGGAGGGGATTCAGGTGTACCCCTCTTAGGATGAGACCAGTCTAAGGGCCCTTGCACTGCTGCTGCTTACCCTATTCACTCCTGACAGTAAGAACTCTGAACATAGGTAGAAATGAACGGATTTACACTTGAGGGCACCCTTTTTCAGACTTCTTTTGGAGACAGGGTCTTAAGTTTTTATACTGCCTGGCCTGGCCTCCAACTTGTGATCCTCCTGTCTCAGCCTCCAAGACTGCTGGGAATATGGACCACTGTGCGTGACTACTTAAGCTATTTAAAAAGAAAAATTCCAAAATCTAGTAAAAGAGAAATAGAGAAAGTGTAGATTTTATTAAAATAAGGATGCCAATTCTTCTCAAATTAAATCCATAAATTCACTGAAATCCCAATCAAAATTTCAGTTAGATTAAGAGAATTTACTACACTGTTTTCAGTGTCCATGGAAAAATGCAGGTTCACAAACTAAGCCCATTTTTTTTGTGTGTGTGTGTGTGTGGTACTGGGGATCAAATTCATGACCAGGCAAGCACTTGAGCCACTGAGCTAAATTCTCGGTCCCTACTTAGCCTATCTTGAAAAAGAGCACAGTGTGTAAGAGAAGATGTGCTTTGCATGTATTAAGACGAAAGCAACCACAGCAATAGAAAGCCTGTTCCTAAGGAAACCTGCGCTAAGGGAACACACAGAGAGTTTAGAGTAAGATATGTGTTTAAGAGAAGCTGACTTAGGGCCAGGGATTTAGCTCAGAGCCATAAGCACCTGTCTGGCAAACTCGAGGTCCTGAGTTTGATTCCCAGCACACACGAAAAAAGAGAAGTTGACTTAGCCAGGCGTGGTGGCACACTCCTGTAATCCCAGGCTGAGACAGGCAGATCGTTGTGAGTTCGAGACCAGCCTGGGCTACAAAGTGAACCCAAGGCCAGCCTGAACATCATAGTGAGAGCTGGTCTCAAAAAGACAAAAAAAAAAAAAAAAAAGAGAGAGAGAAGCTGACTTACGGCAAAGGTAGAACCACACTGGAATGTGGAAAGAAGGGATTTTATCTGAGATGTGGCTGGGCAAACTGGTTCAGAAGATGGGAGAAGAATAAGCTGAACCCTTTAACTTCCCTTTATATATCAAAGTGGGCCCAATGGCCACTAGGAACCTCACTGCAAGTAATAAAAAAATATATCGCCAAATAAAGTTCTAAAATCACACACCTTGTACAATCCAGTGTGAAGGCAATGTCTTTATGCTAAAATTGAACCATGTTGGCACATGGAGAGGTCCAAAGCCCTCCAAGATGCCCCCTGCCGTCTTCTAGTTGCCAGGGCGGAGACAGGCACTGGGCTCCAGCGCCCAGTGGTAGCGGGGGAGAGTGCGGAGGCTCACGGATTTTCGGGCTGCTTCTACACAAATTACTAAATAACCTAGAATTTTAAACAGTTAATGGGAATAAGAGACGGTAACAGAGGAAGCACCCTGGAAAACTTCTACCAGTCACGGATGGGAAACTTAACCTGCAGACATTCCACACACAAACAAGGAAAACCTGTATCACACTCTGTAATATGCAAGTTCTCAAGGTACATGTCACTGTACTGAATGAAACCACAGTGATCCATGTTCTGGCCTTGAATAATTCAGAAAACCTTCTGCAGTATTTTCAGTAGGTCACCTTACATCAAGAATGAAGATAACCTGCCAGGCATGGTGGTGCATGCCTGAAATCCCAGCAATCAGGAGGCTGAGGCAGGAGGACTGCAGTGAGTTTGGGGCCAGCCGAGGCTCTGTAGTGGGTTCGAAGCCAGCCTAAGCTGCACAGTAAGACCCTGTCTCAAAAAAATTCCCCCAAAACAAGAATGAAATGACCAACACACTCAATGCTTAGAAAATTTAAGAAGCCAAACTGAGCTATAATAATGACTAAAACAAATTAGGTAGGAAAATATTCAGATGTGTGAAAAACTAAGAAATCAGATTTGTCTGGCTCTTTTATTAAATAAAAAAAGTCATCACAAAATGCTTTGGAGCCTGGCCCAACACAGCTGGAATGACGAGCTACGATGTGACCCCATTCAGAAAGACAGTGAGCATGTGGCGCGCCTCCTGCTGGCAGGACAGCAGAAGCTTTAGCGGTAAGGACGACTTCAGGGCACAAGGACAGACTCAGAATCCACTGGGACTTGCGTGCTGTGGAGCAACAGCAGACTCCTGAACATACGCTTATGGGGTTGGAAAGGAAGCCGATACACGTATGTGCTGACCCTGAAAGAAATAACACCCCTAAGGGAGAAAAACATGGTGAAATGGGGGGTGACACTTTCATAAGAAAGCCACGGAACATACGAAAAGCCAGAGCTAATGCATATTTTATAACTCCTGAAGACAGTGTCCTGCAGCAGGGTGGGCAGGGGCAAAGGGAGCGGGGGTGAAAAACAATTACCATTTAAAGGAAAGCTTTGGTAGAGAAGAATTTCAAGACCTACTGGCCATACAAAAATTCAATGGTTTGAATGCAATACAAAAAAAAAAA
>RJWT010033910.1:0-13796 GCA_004365215.1 Cuniculus paca
ACTTCACCATCTTCCCATAAGTCCTAAAATAAGATATTTCAGTAAAACATTTCATTATGATTTTGTTACTATTTCTTCCTTTCCTTCATTTTAGCCTTCACTTTATCTCTAAATCATTTTATAAATGTGCCTAACAGGAATGTAGTCTCAATATCACTTTCAGATAAAGAAAAGGCTAAAAATGAGAGTATTTCTCATGCTTGACATTTGTATATTGTGCCTATACAAATTTCAGAATTGTTTCACTCTATAGCAGGCATAACATGCACTTTCCAAAGCACAATCAAAAGTAAAGTTTCACTTGCCACAAAAGTATAGTTGTTGACTGCTAGCATGCAAGTTCTAAGAATATCCTCAGTTAATATGAGGCTATTGCAGATTCACTGGCTCTGTGTTTAAACTACTTTGAGTGAAATCTATTAATGATATGCCCTACGTGAAGCTGACATTTTAAGATCCTTGCTGCTTTTCAATGAGTGTGGGCACCACAGATGTCTTCTTCCTTTTGAGAATTGATTTCATACATACCAGGATCTTGTGATGGATTCAGTCCCACTGTGGGAATTGTCTGTGAATATCGAAGAGCAGGAATTGGCTCAGATAAAGAATCTATCATGAGCTTGCTTCTGTAAAGAGTAAGATTTGTGCATTAGAGCTAGGTGATGCTGAGTTTAATTCCTAGTCTCCTTTTTTTTTCTAAACATGTGAGCTGATTGATCGGAAAACATCTTCATTCTATGACTTTATGTACTCATTTATAGCTCTTAAATAATACCTCACATGGAATTGAAAATTCCCTATGAATTTTGAAATTAGAACTAGTTTTTTTCTTAGCCCATAAAACTATATTTTCCTTTTGATAAAATGATCTCACATTTTAGGGAAATTTTGTTGTGATACAGCTGAGCAAGCTGTATGTTATATTCACAGGTTCATTCTTGAGTTGTTTTTTATCACCAGTTCATATTTGGTTTTGTTCTACAGAATCTGTATTGACTTGAAATGATAGACACAAGCACACAAGTCAACATCACACTGGATGTTGATGATTGACAGTGAACAGTGTTAAAGATTCCAACCTGTTTCATTGCCTTCTGACCTGTTAAATTTAGCTGCTCAGAACCTACTGTGCTAGACAGAATTAATACTAATATGTGGGAGCTATAATTATGTATTCATGAAAGAGTACTCTTAATGTTTATTTGAGGGTAAACTATAGCTTATGGACGTATAGCTTAGTATAATATGATGCTACTCAGTGAATTATTTGTATAAATTAAATTTGGATTTTTTAAGAAAGCCATATTTTCATATCTCATGTGATATAGAGCTATATGGGATGTCTGTTAGATTTCTTACTATCATAAATAGAAACTGGATTTCTTTCACACCTTGAAAAAAATAGAAAAAAGTGAATTCTTCCTGACACTATAAAAGACCCAACTGTGAAAAAAAGAGAAAATAGCCCTTAATCTTATGAGGAATACATACTAGGGTCAAGTGAAATAAAAGAAATGAAGATGCAAACAAATAAGCAAGAAAAAATAGACAATAACAAAGTCTAAAAGCCACTGCCATAGACTCTCTTTGGTGGCCATTTTACACGAGGCTACCAGACACAGATTCTCTAAAGAAGACTCATTACTCTGCCAGATCCATGCAGTTCTCTGGTGCAAGAACATTGTACTCCATAAGATAGTGCTAGTTCCCGGACTTAAACGTGAACAAATAATGGCAGACTTGAGAACGAGAAATAAAACTGAGGTGTTTGAGCATTGTACATACATTAAAAACAGCAGAAGACATATTTAGAGAGAAAGGCATGTTCAAATGACATTGAGCTTTGTGATCTCCAGCAAGGCACTCAGAACTCATTGTAAATGCAAAATAAAGTCATTCAGTTGCTTTAAACAATAGACTGTAGTATCACATATTTTCAAAAGATTATTATGGTTGATGTATTATTAAAAATACTACTTCATTTTTGATGAAATTTCTGATGATCCCAAGAAACACGTCTCACATATAAATTCTTCAAGAAGCAGGTTTTAATATGTAGAGTTAATAAGGATTTTCACTTAGATCTTCATCTATTATTTATTAACAACCTTATTCCAGAAATATTTGGTTATGTTGGTTTTATGCAGGAATTATGAATAGTAATGAAGAAAACACAAATCAATATCTTTATTTCATGATCTGTAAATCTAAGACCAGATAAATTATGAAAAAAAAATTAAATATTTATTTCCTTTGAATGATCTAAAAAACATTTTATGTTTCTAATTATCAAAAAGTTCATGTTAATCAAAGTGTTAGTAGGTATCATATAGAAATGTCTTAAAGGAAGGCAAGATTGCCAAAGTGTATTGTTTGAACAATGTTGCCTAATTTTCAACAAGCTCAAGGTAAAAAAAAATACAGTAAGTTGAAAATAGCAAATAGCAGTATTCATTAGGAAAGCCTTCCACATTGTAAGGTGAGACAATGAATATTTTCAATAATCCATTACTTTCCTGATCATTTAATGACAGATCTAGTGGGATGGTCACATGACATACTGACAATGATTGAGGCAAATTAATATAATAGAAATAACACTGATTTGAAATGTGGGAAGTCTGTATCCATAAAGTTAACTAGCAAATTGAACAAACAGCCTAGTATGTGTGGGTCATGTTCCTTTACAAAACAGGGTATTAGATTAGACAGTAGAACCAAAAAGCTGGCCCTGGGACAGATGTCAGGCTATCCTGTTCAGAATCACTTAGGTAACTTTTAAATGCCATGGAGTTCCATATTCCACACTTAGAAATACATATTATGTCCAGACTTGGGCTCAGAGACAGTCAACTAAAAAAAATCTCCATGGATGTTTCTGATACATATGTTGTAGAACCCTGGGGATATATAAACTCAAAAAGATCCTCCTTATTAAATGATTAAAAGCCTTGAAATTCTCTGTTTCTTAAGTCTGTTTTCAAGTATCTACACATTATAAATGAGACTTCATTTACAGTCCTCAGGATCTTAGGACATATGACCTGTGTGTTTCTGAAGTTTTGCAGTACCCCGCACATGTATTTTTACACATATCTCAAAATATCACCTTTCTCCTTTCAATTTGGAAAATGACCTTGAAATTTGCAGGTGCTTAGTACATAAATTTATTCTAGTAATTAATCCTAAGTCATGTTAAAAATTTGTGTATAAGGATATTTTTCACAACATACTTTACAATAGAAACTAAATTGAAACATTGCAAATAACCAAAGAAAAGAATACTAGTGAAAGGAATTTAGTATAAGAATACAATATTAAGCACTGTGAATGTTAGGATTTTTGTCTAGAACTATTTATTGATTTGAAAAAATATTCACTATATATAGGTTGAAAAGTTAAACAATTTACCAAATTGTAGTGTTTGTAGATAAACAAAAGATGAAAAGTAAAATCTTACAAGTGCAAGGAGAAAAATCTTGTACTGCAAACTAGCTGAATACTAAGTTGTTATTTCTATCTTTAAAGAAATTAAGTTATTTTTTGTTTAGATAGACATATTTTTCTTCAAAATATATATTTATGACTTTATATTGTTTAAAAATCGCCCATAGCAAGTGTGTAAGGTGGATGGAGTTATTATGGCATTGAAGGCATGTTTTTCTGTCTAAAAAACCTAAAGATTCATTTCAAGACACTGTGTAACTGATGATAGAGCTTCAAGGTATGGAAGATAATCTTGTCATGAAAAAAGTAGAGCAATAAAACTCACAGACTGATATTTATATATGTGGCCCTTTATTTTTCTATTGTCAACTTACATGCAAACATATTTAATACTTATCATGGGCTTAATTTATCCGTGCATCACTTGGCTGATCAGAGAGCACGCTGCAAGTTTTCTTTCCTGGTCATCTTTTGCCATTAATTCCTTACTTTATCCAAGTTCATATTGTTAATAATGAAATTAAACTCAAAGTGCTCAAAATTAAATGTTTAATTATATTCAGCTTCAATTACAGTTATTAATTGATCTGAACTTATTAGTATGACACCTGAAGGGAAGCAGTTACAGAAAAATTGCAGGAGGCAGTACTTTGGGTATTACACTTATACGAGCTAGCAATCTAGATGAAATTTCTTTAATTAATTTAATTACATTTCACAGCTTTAGGGATTTGTAGTAGACATCTGGGTCTAAGCCAAACCCTTATTTTATAAACAAGAACCATGGAACCCAAAAAAGTAAATGAAGTAGTACAGGCAGACATAATTCTTCTTCCAAATTAGTTTATATCTAATTATTTTGAAAATATTAACATTTTGTCCATTTGGCATACATTGTTAGATCCTGATTACCTATGTCAAATGTAGATTTAATTCACAAGAAAAGTATTTCGCACTAAAATTAATATTTCAAGAAAATTCTGAGTGAAATTTTGAAGTACAGACATTTAAATTGATGTTTTGTAGGTGTCAGTCATCATGTAGGAATGAATTCAAATCTCTTCACCTGCTAGTGTTATTATCATATGCAAGGTCTTTAAACTTTGTATTTCCACTACCTCCATCTATCGTATCTTTAATATGCTATGTTCCTTCTTATGTTAATAGTTTTTGCACATTTCCCTTCTACCTGGAATTCTCACCATCCTTAGCCTTTGCGTCTCTAATTCATACTCACCCTACAGAACTCAGAGAAAACTCTACTTCTCTATGTAAGAAATTGTGTCAGTTATCTTGTTACCCTATTCTTTTCCTTGACAAGCCATCAATTTGTAGTGATATATTTATTTGTAATTAATACATGACATTCCCTACAGAGTATAAGCTCTATGATCAAGACCTTACTTTTATTTAACATTCTTCCCTCAAAATCCAATACAGAACTGCATCTGTCCAACATATTTATCATTATGCTTTACCAACTTCTTTAAAAATACAATTCCTATTATTGCTTTTTTTGTCTTCCAACTTCTCCATCTCATTCTTTCTGCAATTTGATTAAATAATTATAACCAAACTTACTATTATTTTTATATTCTGTTAGTGTTTATTAGTATTACATGGTGATGAGGTTTCATTAGGGAAGTTGCTGCATGCATAGAAAATATCATTTTTTTTGTTTGTTACCAGGTATCAAATTCATAAACTTGGGCTTGCCAGGCAGGCACTGTACCACCAAGCTATATCCCCAGCCCAAAAAATATCTAAATCCATTTCAATTCCTTTACTCCTCTCTCCTTGGCATCCCTGTCTCTGGAATTCTACTTCCTGTTTTCCTGTCCTCGCTACCTTATTTTATTAATTTATGTACTTTTTACATTTCTCATGTAAAAGAAAACATGTGATATGTAACTTTCCAAGAATGACTAATTTCATTTAATATGATGATTTCTAATTTCATCTGCATTCCTGCAAATGACAAGATTTCATTCTTCTTTATGACTAATATTTCACTGTGTGTATATATATCACTATATATACACTATATATACAGGAATATATATATATATATATATTCATTCCTTTTGGGGTACCAAAGGAGACACCAAAGTTTTGAATTGTAGTCTATGTTTCACTACTGACCATGGGCCGTAACAAAGTCACTTAGCTTCTGTGAGGTTCAGTTTGCTGATTTATAAAATGGTTAAGTAGTTGTATTTATCCTTTGCAAATCACAGAACTGTTGTTAAGACTGAGCTATATGTGACACTTTAAAATACTTTATAATTATTAAATGTCTTTTTTAATTTCACTCCATATTAAACTCAAATTTAGTGAGATTTTTTTGAGACCTTTGAAATTAAATAACTTTAGAAAAATCTGTGAAAGATAGTCATAGATTTGAATAGGCTTGAATTTCAGACAAAGTCCTTTAGTAATATGGAAATACTGTCATATCCAATCAAAAGCACAAGTGATAAAAGGAAATGTTTAGAATGTGCCTTCTAAAGCATGCTAATATGTTTTTATAAATCACCAAATCTCCATAAACTGAAATTACCCTTCAACCTCCATTGACAATCTGTACATTCTCCTAGAAATTTTACTATGAGGGTACCATGAAGCTGTTATTTAACTCACGCTAAATTATTTAAATCAGTATCTTACATATATTAAAAAGTGTTCATTTGTATATGTCATTTTCCAATATATAAAATATTAGAATATTACTGTCTCTGCTATTTAAAAAGTTCAATTATATTCATTATAGAAATTATAAATGATTTATTAAAAAAAGTAAAGACATTCTTCTGTCAAGATGATTAAATGGACGTTTTTCCTAATCTTTAGTTGAAGTGTTGAATCTTCCAATAAAGAATACTTAAAATCATGTAAGTTATGAATAAACTTTGAAAGTAAATGTAGCTAATGTTGTCTGAATAATGAAGAGAGATTAGTATCTCTTTTATCATTTAGACGTTAATGAAGTCTCAGTCTTACATAGCAGATTTACTCATTCATCTTGTTGAGGAAAAGATTAATTATTGTTTCACTTGCCTCTTAGATATGACTACATTGTATAGTACAAATAACAGATCTTCTGTCATAAAATAAATAGGTGGAGGAGATAGATTCATGCAAAATATAATGTGAATGACAGAGTCACAGTTAGTACTGAACATTGCCACAGTTTTTTGTGGCCTTCCTGTGTATGATGATAAAGCTTTCCTGTGGACCTTGAGTTATGTGATGTACACATCCTCAGCAGGGGGCACATCGGCTACATGAAGACGGAAGGTCTCACTAGCGCTGCTACGCAGCTTTCTTCCCCATGCTGCTGTTCATGTCTATCGTGTACTTGTCCTCTGAGCCTCCGAGCTCTGGGGCTCAGTCCTACGCAGCTCTGTAAGCTGAGATATCATCACTCTTGTAGTCTTTTGGAAAGTACAGCAGAAATGCACCCTTAACTGGTTAAGATAAAGTTAAGACTTTGTTGTCAATCGGTAGGATGTGTCATGGATCTGGTGCCTAAGAAGAAAGGTGAGCATTAACATCAGATTTCAGACAATCTAGTCTTTCTGGCCGTCTACTATGCCTACTCCACAGTGTCTCTCCCTCCCTCCCTCCCTTAGTCCCTCCCTACCGTCTCTTCACCTTCCAAGACTGACCTGACCTTATTATAATATGTTTTACAGAGTTTCTCCAAAATAAAAAGGACTCACTGACCACTTTATATCAAGTCTATATTTTTCAGTTCACTGGTACATATAAACATTGCTGCTTGAACAGGAAGAAAATAATAGGATTTCTCAAAGAGGAGAATTCTTTCTTTTTCTTTCTTTCTTTCTTTCTTTCTTTCTTTCTTTCTTTCTTTCTTTCTTTCATTTCTTTCTTTCTTTTCTCTCTTTGAAGTGGGAATCAAACTCACATTCTTGCACTTGCCAGGCAGATGTTGTGCTGCTGAGCTAGAGCCCTGGTGCAAAGAGGAGAATTCTTGTGTAATCAACAAGTTATTTGAAAAAATGAGTGATATGTATTCGTTTAAATGAAGATCGATATCCCAGTGGAGTATGCTATCTTATTTTATTTTCCTTTACAAATACCCTAAGTAGAAAAGTTAGATTTACTTCCAAACTTTACCTATGGATCATATCCAAAACCTCCTGTTGAAATACATTATTGTATCTCAGCCAAGTGTGATGATGCATACCTGTAATCTAGCACTCTGGGAGGCTAAAGCAAAGGGATAACAAAGTTTACAACAGCCTGGGAAATTAGCAACTTAGCAAGAACCTATCTCAAAAAAAAAAAAAACAGAAATTAAAAAGGGCAGGGAGGGCATAGCTCAATATGAAGGTGCTTGGTTCAGTTTCCAGTAACACACACACACACACACACACACACACAAAAAAAACATATATATATATATATATATATATATATATATATATATAGTCAATGGGAAGAATTAAGTTTAGAGATTGTTCCTGCTGCCAGTTCTTTAATCTCACTTACTTAGAACATGTGTTTTGCCAATGGATTACAAGTTACCAATAACCTATCAGAAGAGTTTGAAAAGAAAAGAGAATTTTCAAAATGAGAAGCGCTGAGTAATAAAAAGGTCAATAAATTATTCCAGGGGTTACTTTTAAAATGGAAACACATATGTTCAATATAAAGAACAATTGCAATTTGCAAATAGGAGTGAATCAGTTTGCAAAATAATTTGTTTCCCCTTCATGTTATCTTTCTTGTTTTACCTCCTCTAATTCTCTTTGCATTATTTGAAAACAACTGCTGTTCAAAACTGTATCTCTTTATACAGACGTGCACTATAAAAGTTTTCTTAAATGCTTTTGGAAGATTTTTTCCCACTTAAGCATTTTTTCCTGTATCTTAAGCTGGTCTTGAGACAGAACAGCAATATATCCATTTGCTTCTTGTGATAGGCACGTTCGTTCTATGGGAAAATGTGGTCTACTCCTAATTTCATTTTCATTTCCTAAATAAGAAGACCAGTTAAAAAGCAGACATCTGGTGTACAAAGCACTTAAAGCTATAGCCCAAGGAGTACTTTCTTCCCTCTTTAAATATGCATGAACTGTTGTTTTGGTAATCCACTTCACCCTGTCAAAATAGAATCAAATAGAATGTATGTGTGACCTCTTCCCCTGCTGCCCTGGGAAAATGAGTTGCAAGATCATTGAGGTGTACAATATTCCAAAGTGCTCTCTTTCTGTTTGATTCTCCATCACAGCACTTACAGTAGAGGAGCTGAAATTTGAGCTGAATCTATTTCATTAATAGCTACACTGCTTAACTTTTAAGGAATGGTTCTATGAGTTTGAAATGGTTGAAACTTTCAAAAAGATAGGCCTTGAAAGAAATTTCAAAATATGTCTACCTTCACTAATATTTCACATCAGAGAGTACTCAAGATTTTAAACATAGTTATCTCAGCGTTTCTACATACAAAATACTCATGCATGGCATATGCAGAGACCACACAGCTGTGAACTCGTTTTGCTGAAAGAACAACCAAATGAGGCATTTTGGGGAATCACTTACTTTCCTCAGGTTATGTGTATTGAGGTCAGTTTGCCTCTTTGAGATTTATACCCATATTTTCTAAGATTGATCCCTTTAGAGAATTAATTTTCCATATTCACCTATTGTATTTTATAGAAAAGCTTTTACATGGCCAAATGCTGCATTCCCTGTCTTCTATAGACTCACAATTATATTATACTCTGTCAAAGGATGTAGTAGAAATAACTTTACTACCATGGTCAACCTAATCAGCCAAGTGTATATAACTTCTGAATATAAAAAGCAACACTTCGGGAAACTGTGACTTAGACTTTGTTTAGGCAGATAATATTTAAAAGTGCTTTAAATGATACTTTTTTAAGAACCAAGAAGATATAAACTTCATTGTATTCCTTCCAGTGTTATTGTTTGTTTATATCAATATAATTATATCATTCTGACTGGGTTGTCTTGGAATTTTATTTATTATTGTTCTGTGAATAACTAATTTTCCACCACATTTCATACATATATTGATGCATCTCAATTTAAATTTTGTTCTTTTATTAAGCAGGGGACTATATACTTTTGCTACTAAAATGTATCTACATGCTGTATACTTCCAAATTTATATAAATCAGTCTGAGTCACTTTTGTGTTTTGAGATATTCTATTGTAATTAGAGGGCTTTTAACAAAAGATCCTCAGAGTAACAGCACTATCCGAGTACCAACTGTACAGCATTTCTCAAACACTGTCTATTAATGTGCTTCCAACCAATGTGGTGCTGGAGAGGAGAAAGCTCACTCCCTGGAGGGAAGTAAAGGAGTTGGAACTCTGGCTGAAATTTCTAAATTTATTTACCATTTTAGACCAAGTCCACAGGCATTCAACTTGCTTTTCACAAACCACGAATGTTGAATATTAGAACTAAAAGATTGCCTAATGACATAAAATCCAGTCTTCACTGAAGAGGATGCTTGGAGAAAAATATCTGGCATAATTTAATATTACGCCAATCAGCATTTGAAGCTTATTCTTTTACAAAGAAATCTTACTGTCCTACAAAGTATTTAATAAAATATACATAACGGCAAATATTCCTGGATTCATAGTCTTGTAACACTGCAGGATTATCACTTTGGGTATTAATGATCTTTGTATCTATTCTATTAAGTATACATTATTCGGAGAGCTTAGTATAGCTTTTTAGCTTATTTTAAAAAGCTTTCTGTTTGATTGATTTGGAATGGAGGACTTCATTTGCTTTTTAAACAACTTAACTTTTTTGTAGGAATATATTTCTACTTTCAGCTACATTTTGCCTAAATGATCGGAATGGTCAGGATCAGTGAAAAAGTTTAAAATTTAAAGGCTTAAAATTCTTAGCTACATGGATAAGAGATTAGATATACTTTATGTTATCAGACATTTATTTTTCCCTCGGGATAATTGCTGACACTAACTACAAGACTGATCAATAATCTTTGGTTTGTTGTGTTTTCATCAGACATGGAAAAAATGTTTAAATTTTAGCTCAGATTTACCACAAATGACCTAATTTATCATTAGACAGACTTTTCATTTTATGTTTATAATGAATATTTTCTAACATATAAAAAATCAGAGAAGATAGGGTATTAATCTGATATATGACAATGACCTGGATATACCCATAAGTAATGTTTTGACATAATTTCATTATCTGTTCTTTTTTTCTAATGCATAAAAAGGATTTAATTTCACTATTAGATACTTCACTAGGCATCTCTAAAATTGCACATAAACTTCTCCTTACATAATTAATGAAAGTTATTATTGGCATTTTCTATTTAATGGAAGACATAAAATAATCTTGGCTACTAAATTCATATTATTTCATTGTGTTGAAAACAATGAATGGATTTTTTTCAAGGATATTTCCCCTACTTGGCTTTCATTAAAAGATTCTAATTCAGCCAATTTTGCATAAGATGTAATGATCAAAAGCTCTATTTTGTTGTTTCTAATAGCTTTTAGGTTTTATTGCTCAGAGGAAACATCTTCAACAATATGTCAGGGCTATGTGAAATCTTTTTATATTTTTTTCTCTCATTCTTCAAAGTTCAGTCTCTTTAATATACTTGCAGCCATGCAAAACCAAGCAACCTATTTTATAAAATCTGTATAAATTAAATAAAGCTTTGTGTGGGTCATTTTTGTGTAACCTGATTTAAAATAATATAATTTACTAAAGACATAGAAGAAAATGCCATGTGCTTCTAAATCAGTTATGAGTGTATTCACCATCAAGCAATTGTGTGTAATAGTCTATTAAATGCATTAATAGTGTAAAGAACAACTATAAACATATAAACAAAATCTTTCATTTTTCAGCCATAAATGCAATTTCTATATGAATTCATAGTATGCAAATTTTATCAAAGAAAGATGTTCAACATGTATAGTTTAGAATATATTTCTTATAAATTAAGGTTTTAGAAATTAAAATTTTAATTGGAATGGTATCATGAGACTCAGTAAAACATATGATATCATACATCCCAGTTGTTCTTATCACCTAGGAAATTACTAGAATTAAAAAATTGGAGATACAGTGTTAGAGTGTTACATTCATGAAAACATAAAAATGTATTTGACATAACAAAAACACACATTTAAATCATTCAATGCTATTTTGACTGAAATATTCTAATTTCTTGTCTTTTCCAACCCCAGGACTTACATACTGAGCTACTTCCACAGTCTCTTGTTCTTTTTCTTTTTCTTAATTTTGAAACAGAGTCTTGCTAAGTTGTCCAAGCTGGTCTCAAACTTGGGATCTGGTTTCCTCAGCCCTCCAGGGTGTTGGCATTATAGGCCTGTGCTACCATACCCAAATTTGTTTTTTCTTAAAACACAATCAAGCAAGAAAACAAACTGCGAGAAATTGCTACTCTAGTAATACAAGATGTCCCTACTAGGACTTTAATGAACATTTACTTCTTCCTTTATTTATGTTTGCATTTGTTTTTGTTTTCCAGTTTTACAGGTTTTCTTTAATGAACATGAAAGTACAGTGTTGGACATAATTTGATGGTAGTTTGTCTCACTGGTTCCTTACCACCAGAACTTTCTTCTCTTTTCTGTTGTTTATTGCTCTTTACATACCTACACAGTTCAGAGTGGCATGTAGATTTTGGTGCCCACAAATGCACGTAAAACAGCAATGTAATATCAGATGTAGTCAGTCTGACCCCATATATTCTACTTTGATTTTTTTCTACTGTTAGATTTTATACCAATAGTAAGAACTTGTGACAATTAAGTTGATTTTTCTTAAATAGCTTGAAACATGATGTTAATGTATAGTGAAGTTTCTTCAACAAATTCTTGACCTTTTATTATAGTGAAAAAAGTTGACCATCAAAGCAAATTTGTTTCTTCTGAAAAGGCTTTTAGATTTGGAATTTCTTATAGAAGAAGTAAACATAGATTCTGAATTTCTTTTTCTTTCTTTTTTTGTAGTGTACAGAAGTCATCTTTCATAATAAGTAAGGTAATTTGACAAATCCCAGAATATGTTACAAATAAAAGCAAGATACCCTGATAAAAATGATACTTCAGGAGACCATAATCTTTTATTAAAACATGTCTTTAATATAGTCATATAAAATTTATACATATACAAAATTTGTCAGCTTCTCAATTTGCTTTATATCTCTGACTCATCTAAGAACAGTCAAGGAAAATACTTTCAAATAGATTATTTTCTGTTGTAAATTAGTTTGAAAAAGATTTTTCAAAAAGAAATATTAGGAAATATAATACATTGAGACTTCTAAATTAGGATTCGTTTAAAACAACTAAAGTTTGATTTTTGAATTTCAAGTGCTATGAGACAAAAACCTCAGAGCAACCTATTTCTAAGGAAAGAAAAAAAAATGAGGATAGTGTGAAATAACACTGAGTTTTGTGATCTTGATTCTCTTCTGTTGTAGAACAGCACTCAATAATTCTGCCAGATCCAGTGTGCACAAGTACAAACTTGTTTTGTAAGATGGGTTTGACTGACAGGTGGATTAAGTTGACGTGGGAGTTCGGAGTGGACTAGGGGGAGGAAACAGGTTACGCTATCCACTCAAGTCAATCAAGTTACCTGATTGTTCTTTCAGCTGCTTTACTGTGTCACTGACTGTCAAGCGAGTCAAAATAGTGGAACTAGTTTTTGCATGTATGTAGAGCTTAATGAGTGCTATTACCTCACCTAAGTAAACACAGACATAACAAATATTTTGGTCTATGTGTTGAATACCATATACAAATGTTGCAAATCTTTGTGAGTGTGGGTGTGTACAGTAGAGAATCCAGAATGAAATTAAATCCAGCATTGTGTTTTCCTTATATTTCAGTTATTATTTGACAGAGATTCAAATAATTGGTAAAGCACCCATCATGATGCTTCTTTACAGAAACATGCTGCAATATTTGCTCTGTGCTGTTGTATCCAACAATGGCAGGAACAGTTAGGTTTGCACTAAGTACCCAAAAGAGAAGGTGAAGTAGATGACTTCATACACACACATATTTTTAACTTAAAAATTTACTGGCAAATTTTTGAAAATCTCAATAAAATACAGAAACACTGAACTAAGTCAATGAGAACTATTTCTCATATCTTGAAGACATTATTGTACTCAAATGTTCAAGTTAAGATAAGCTCATCTATCTAAACTAATAAACTGACAGAACACAAATGTAAAATTATTTGGGCTACTCACTTTTAGTTCTCTTGCATTTTAACTAATACAACTGAATTTCAAATTGCTCTTCTACCTCCA
>RJWT010033911.1:0-13786 GCA_004365215.1 Cuniculus paca
CAGGAAACTGAGGTGGGAAGACTCACTCTAGATATATGTGCCAACAACCAATAGGCTTGCAGCCTGAATGGGATACCAAGGATAGGAAAAGGAGGCATGTCTACGTTAGATGGGCTCCACCCTTCCTGAGCAGGTCCTGTTTGGTGCTATCTGCTTTGGACCTTGCTTTCTAGGTCTTCAGTTTCTTCAGCCTTCCAGTGCAGGCTTGCAGCAACGAGCCCCCAAGTGAGGTCCTGGGACTTGACCCTGGACTGGGGCTGCATCCTGGAGCTCTCCTTTACCGTGGCTTCCCTCCTGGGCTTAGCGGCTGCTGGGTGCCCTGCTTCCTCAGCACACAGACAGTCGGGGTGCACCCTTTCCCCTCTGGTGTGGTGAGATGATCTGACAGACCCACTTGTGTATTCACACATATATGTTCTACTGATTCGGTTCCCGGAGCAGATCCTAACTAATGCAACAGCTGCAGTATATATGCAGGTGAAATTTAGTTGGCAAACAACTAACTTGGCTATTTTATTTTAGGAGTACAAGGGGCATGACATGATCTACAACTTCCCTAAATATATATAAAAGGATAAAATAGTTTCTTTCCTTAAACAAAATGTAAGCAGTTTTATATTTGAGCTGTTACTGTTTTAGTGATAATATTAGCAATGGTCTGTGTGAAGGGATTGGTAAAACAGGTACTTAAAAGGCTTAAGAAAGGTTAGGGGGACAGACACAGTTAATAGACCACGGTTTATTCAAATGCTAAGAGCCAACTCATAGAGAGAAAGTAATAGATAAAACTGCTCACATTGTTTACTGCTAGCCCTAACATTTCTACTCCTCTCCTTCTGGTGTGCACGCTTTATAGTTTTACTCTTTGTACATCATTTTCTTGTTTGTGCACTTTATGAGACTTAGGTATGTTTTCAGCAAATATTTGAAAACTTCAGACAGAGATCAAGAAGGTGATTCTAGTATTCAAGGGGAAAATGGGTTGCCATTTCATTTTCTGTCTCAGGACCAAGCTGTCCCTCTGGTAGAACACAAAGCATCGCCTGTCTGTCTGCCTCGTAGGCGTCTCTCAGTGGGGCACGGCGAGGCAAGAGACCAACGTGTAGCTGGCTTTCCCCTTGTCGTCCACCAGACCATTTAGGAGTTGAAATGTCTTCCGAATTTTCTGGTCAAGCATAAACATCAATCTGTTTGAGACAAGACGGATTTCATCAGTGTTGGTCACAGTTGCCTTATTGTTTCTATAACTTAATAGCTTTGAAGGTATTTGGGATAAAATCAATAAATCAATGTTGGAGGCAAGGAAATTCATTTGTATTTCTAGACTAATTGCTACTGAAGTGTTTGCCTCGGTGTGTTCATGTATTTGCGTTGCCTTTAAATTTATGAATCAATATATTGACTACAATTTTAATGCATATAGGGAAAGCACATGCAAATCTAGTGTTCACCAGAAGTGAAATAAGTCATTTGTGGCATATTTATTAAAAGGAATGTTATATAGCACATACAACAGCATGGACAAGGTCTCCAGGACACATGCAAACACATAAAATATTTTCAAATTTACATAAAATACCAAAATATCATAACCAAATTATATAATATATAATATCATTAATTCGTTTTAACATAATATTAACACAACAGATAGAGAGCATCATGGTTACGAGTAAAACAGTTTATGGTTTTAGAAGACGCAATGTTCTGATAATTTTGTATTTTCAGTTAGGTTAAATTCTTTGTATAATTGTGTGATTATCCTTCAAGTTTTTATGTGATTTGCATGGTTTACCTGATGCATGTTATACTATGCAGAGTTGTCTGTTTTCACTCTGAGCATTTTATTATTCTCTGTTATTTTCTTTACCCCTCCATCTGGGGTTCTTTTTGCTCTGTCTAAAACATTGTCTTCATGTTTCCTTTGATAGACAAGTTAGAAAGCAAGTCTTTCTGCTCACTGTCTGTGAAATAGGTGTTTTAAATTGCATGAAGTTTAACTTTTATGTAAAATAATTGTTTTATTTTTATTATGGAATATCCAAGTCCATTTTCTTTTGTCTTTCGTATCTTTGTTGTTGAATAGTCAGTGGTCCAGTTTCTTATCTCCCCCAGCTTTATTTTTTTTTTTTTTTGTGGTACCAGGGCTCAAACTCACAACCTCATGCTTGCCAGGGAGGTGCTTATGCCACTGAGCCAAATCCCCAGCCCTCCTGCAGCTTATTGATCTTTTTCATCTACTATGTGATTAGATGATTTCTCCTTCTTAAGTATTTCTTGAGATTTAGATGTCTTCTCAAATCTACAAATTGAAGTTTTACATTCGCATTCAGAAAATTTCAACCTTACCGCTTTAAAAATTGTTTTGGCTTCTTCCTCTCCTCTCTCCCACGCTTCTCCACAGTGCTTTATCGTGTGCAGTCTCTGCTCGCCACACTTTGCTACGTCTTCCTCAGTTCTGCCCGTTAGGATGCTAAATGGACCCATTCATTTTATAATTTGGATTAATGTTGAATTACGTTTTTTTTAGAATTTTAGAAGTAGATTCCTACCATAGCTAAATTTTGAGTTGTGTATTTTCTTCTTGAGCTAAACTTCTGTGAGCATCTTACAGCTTGTGTCTGACAGGCGGTCCCTCGCTGGAATTCATGCAGACTGCTTCTGTGGAGGCCTGCCGGTCCTGGTGGTCATTCTCGCAGCAGTCCTGCCGTCCAGCATGGTGTGGAACAGGCCCACTGTGCACCAGTAATATTTACAGATCGCCGCTAGTGCTGGGTACTTCTCCGTATTACAGTCAACATACTTTTGGCTCTTTACAAACATATTGTTAAACTGACCTGCTTTACAGTAACAACTCTGTGGTAATGGGAAGTAAGTGCAATCTACATAAGGATGTAGTAGAAGTTGAAGTCAATATTCAGACATCAGCAATCTGAACCCAGATGTATTTTGAATCTCTCAGCTACCATATGTTTAAAAACTGAAAAAATAAAAAAGAAGGCTGTCATCCAGTTCTTGTGCCTCCTCAGAACATCACAGAAGCGAAATACCTGACAGATAAAAATTAGCTAAGAAAGCTTTTGACTTTCTCTACCTAAAAAAGAAGAAATTAATGTACTTGGCAAGCATCTCACATCATTGTTTTTCTAAACTCTACTGCATCCACGAGTAGACATATCTGGGCTTTTTGAATGAAGAAACACAAAAACGTCTAAGTAATTACTCAAATGGTGGAACAAAATTTTAGATATTAGAACAAAATTTTAAAATCATATTTATCTGATTCTGCAACATATGCTGTTGATTTCTTCATTAGGCTTTCTCTCACTTGTGTCTTAAAATAAGGAGCAGAAATTTAACTTAAGAGCATTTTTTGAGTTCTAATTACTTATTAAAACATTTACACTGAAAATATTAGTCTACTATAAAAATATACTACAATTATATGTCCCACAATTACATATAGACACATGATAATTATACCAGATTTCTAGCACTGATCAAAATCTCAGTATCATCTTAAGAGTTGAGCTCTTGTTGGCCTGTGTAACAACACAATCACCATCACCACCACCACCAACAGCAAAAGAATCTCAGCTTTAAGGTGGGATGATCTGCACATTCAATTCGAACTTCCAAGCGGCAATAACTCATCTTTCCAAAATTTGCTTAGAGAATGTCTTTGTAAAACAGCTGATTGTGAACTTTGTAAGATTCTGAAAAAAATAGTATATTGAGATGTATTTTCTTTAATTTGAAGAATAAGAGGCAACAGATTTAAAACCATATTTTAGCCAGTGATATATCCAGCGGCACAGAGCAGCCTGACAAGCATGAGGTCCTGAGTGCGATTCCCAGTTCCGAAAACCAAAATAATAATAATAAATCATATTTAAAAGGATATTTTCCCTGTTTTTATCTTTCTTAAATGCTTAGACATGAATCTATGAAAATTTGTGATTACTAAGAGGCATCCTTATGTTCTGAAATCAAAGTAAATATACTGAAATGTCACCTATGTTTTGAACATAAATATTTTTGATGGCTGTAGGTTTTACCTTTTATTTCATTCCAAAAACATTTGCTGAGCCTCAAGGCTGGAGAATACGCTTGTGATTGTTTCTTGGGTCATAACCAGAGGACAGGAAGCTGTCTCTGCAGAGATGTCCTCCCCCTACAGTCTTCCTTTCTCTACTTCCTTTCCTGGTTGGCTCACTGCAGTTTTACAGACTTAGCTCTAGTACCATCATCTTTGAGAATCATTTTATATTTCTTTCCACCCTTCACTCCCTTGACCTTTGGTGGTGAGGTCCGTTCACAGTGATTTCCTAACTCACTCTGTCCCTATTTCCTATTAATGACACAGTACTGTGATGAGTCAATTGTTATCTGAATTCTTTCTGATATTCGTTTGTATTGTTCTTACCAGAGCTGTTGAGAGACCACTCACGTATCATACAATTTGCCCATTCAAACTGCACCATATGATTTTTACTGTAGTCTCATAATCAGGCATCCATCGCCAAAATCTAATTTGAGAACTCTAACCCATTAAAGTAATTCAACAAACTTTTGATGGTACTCTTGTTCTGTTTCCCATCTTCTTCATGCTGTTTCAGCCCTAAGCCACTACTTTGGCTCCCCACTGTTACTGGTACAATGTCACATACCTAGAGAGTTCCAGGGAAGTGTTTGCTTTACAATATAAAGTGGGATATGTGTTTGACTCCTCAGGCTGCGCTGACAAAGTATCACGAATAGGGTAGCTTTAGACGCAGAAATTCAATGTTTTGTAGTATTGCAGGCTAAGCTCTTAAGCTGAGTTGATAAGAAGTGCGGGTTCTCTCTCACTTTCTGTTTCTTCATTTCTTCTGGTGGCTGGCAGTTTTTGGTATTTCACAATTTGTAACTGAGAAACTCCAATATTTGCTTTCTTCATCGCCCTGCATTATTCCTGTGTGACTCTGTCTTCATACACTCATATTCTTATAAGAACACTCATTGCATTGGATGAAGGCACCAAGCCTACTCCTTGTTCCGTCTTCACCTCATTTTATCTATTTTTTCCCTATAGTTCCTTCATTTCCAAATAAGTTAGTATTTGGAAGTAGTAGATAGAGGTCAGGACTTAAATTTATGTAACCAATATTTTGGTAAGGCATTTCCAACCTATACCATGAAAAATGAATATTGAATGATTTTTTTTTGTTTGCAAGGGCTTCCATCTTACATATGCTGATAATGAATAATATTGCAATTTTTACTTCTACAGATGGAAATCCATTGTGAACATACATGTGTTTACAGTGATTCTATGAAGCACGCAAAATAAATTGCTCCTAATTTAGTTTACTGCTTTCAATGAAAATGAACGAATTACATCCTAATCCTAATTTTGTACCTGTTTCTGTATAATATGTATGATCTGCAATTTCTGTTAAAGGATGTAACTAGTAGGATTACAACTCAGAAATTCTATGTACATATACACTACATATAACCATTTTTATATAAATGACATTATATGGTTATCTGCCTGAATACTAATCTGAAAACTCAGATTAGAGCTATGTGATTAAAAATATTGACAATATAATTTGATGAGACATTTTGTATTCTTTTCCTTCCACATACAAATTTCCAGTGAAATCCTGAGATAACTGTTAGCTCAGGAATAATTCTGATACTTAAGAAATAATTCATGGCCCCAAATCTCAAAACAGAATCATTCATCAACAAAATATCAGATAGTATGCTTTAGAAATGAAATACAGATTAATTTCAAGACCAAAAAATGATATACATTATATATGCATAGTTAAGCCCAACATGAACATTTATTTGGAGTTAGATGAAGAATAGCAAATGATAATTTTAAGGATATAAATTTGTGGGTAGTGTTCCAAATGCTGCACAGCACTTGTAATCAAATCTCTGAAGAGCTTTGATCCTTCAGGAAGTTTATGGAAAGGGAGAGAAAAAGGAACCCTGAAAAGATTCTTTAGATATGCATTTATTAAATTTTTGCATAACCATAATCAATTATAAGAATCTGTGGGCTACGTCGAGATGGCCAAATCTCCAAGGAACTATCTTGAAAGAGTTTCAAGTACTTATCTAAGTGCACCATTAATCTTGTGATACTTAGCCTGAACTACAAAAGAAACTTTTATTGGAAACAAAGTAGAAATACCAAATAAATCACAATTAGATCTACTGTATATTTTGTAATTTTCTTTTCATAATTGGCTTTTTGATTTACAGCATGTGACTTTCTACTTTTTAAAAGAAATTTAAAACCTTAAGCTTAATGTTGTTTTATGACCAGGTTCCTTCAAATATTTCTTTCATATCTTAATATGGTCTTTCCTTTTTATCTACTCCAACCTTACATGAGGAAAACTATTAACCTCTGTATTGCAATGTCAGTGGTATAAATACTTTCAAGATGTATTTTGGTTAGGAGGCATTAAATTCTTGTATTCAATTTGATGTCTTGTGTTCTGATATTTATCACATCTTTTTCTTTGAAATTACAGCAATGATTTTGTCCAAGTGCTTAAAATTTATATGAAAAACTGAACAGTTCTTCTTTTTAGCCTCTATTATTTTGTTCCAGGCGTGAACAAAGATGAATTCAATTTTGTTACCTATCTGTATTTTTCAAAAATTGAATATTTACATTATTCTTATGGCTAAGAAACTATTGCAGATCTTGTGCAGATACAATTTGTGATTAATGTATGGTTATTTCCTTTAAGAACTCCTGCTGCCTAGAGGTTTAATCAAGTAGGGAAGTGAACGAAAGTACCGAAGGTCTGAAAATAGGTGATGGGAGAAGCATAATGCTGCTTTAATAAGTTCAGGTTTCTTACAAATCTAATATATAGAACCTTTCCCTCTAAGAGTTTTACTTTCTGTAATATGATCTGGGTATTTAACAGAAAAATTACAGCAAAGAATAGCTACCTCAATGTTTGTATAAAGGGATTAATGCACTTAATATAGGGACAAAGTAAAAGAGTTAGGTATCGATTGAGAAAATCCTGTTTCCTGGAATTAAAAACTTTATAAAAGTTCCATTTATTTGTTTTCTTTGTAAATAGAAGATAAGATTAATAAGGGTTTAAAGCTATCTTCCATCTCTAATTATTAGGTCTAGTTTTCTTAGTTCAATGTGAGAACAATTGAAGTTCATCTACCAGCTTTTAAATCTGTAAGCACGAAAGTTTAAATTTCAAGGCTTATTTTCAGACTAAAAAGTGTATTTATGAAACAATTATATTCCTTGGAAAGAGTGTCTTGCTCAGAAATATGAATCTTTTTCTATGTATTTTGCTTTTATTAACATAGGAAACTACTGTTAATGATATATTAGATATTTTACATAATGGAAAATGAAAGATAAGAAAGGCTAAATAGCTTAAAGTTATTTTACATCTGGAATTATCCCAATGATAACTTAATGTTAAAACAATATTCATTGTGTAGCAGAACAGCTGATATCAATGTGGACACCTGGACAGATTCCAAACATTATGAATGACTGGTTCAAGACAATTCCCTTGTAATCACCAAGAAGACACACGCATAAATGCAAAGCCAATGAGTTAAAAGAGAGAATACCATTCACATAAGAAATAAGGTTTAAAAATTACTGGTAGGAGTGGTGAGGATAGTGAATGAGTTCAAGTTATCAAGATTCATCCAATAGGATTATTAAATTTAGTGTTATTTAACCTGTGTTAGATATTTCTCATTATTATGTACCAGGGAAAGAAAAGAAAATAGTTATCACATGACATATCACATAATGCTTATAGACTTTTCAATAAATAGTCTTTTAACAAAAATGAAAAATTTTAAAGTAATGGATGGACTTCCTGTTAAATTATATCACTGAACCAAAGCCTGTTCAGGGTCCTGACAAGTTTTACTACGGGACTGTGAAGGACTGATAAGTGCTTCATATCCATCAATCTTTACTCTTGTATTTTTGATCATGTAATACAAGTAACTATACCTGATATTTCCCAGCAGCAGTTAATTGTAGATAGAAGATTTCTCTAAAATGGT
This sequence comes from Cuniculus paca, assembly GCA_004365215.1. Classification (NCBI taxonomy): domain Eukaryota; kingdom Metazoa; phylum Chordata; class Mammalia; order Rodentia; family Cuniculidae; genus Cuniculus; species Cuniculus paca. The sequence goes on from RJWT010033911.1 coordinate 8,077, forward strand.
TTTCAAGAAGATAATTTTTCACTTGGAAAATGGAAGTCCACTGTTGAACAGCAGTGAGTACCACACTCACTTAAATCTGCATAACGCTAATCTCAAAGTTTGGTTTTGCTGCTAGCATCAATGCTGAAAGCAATTTTTAAATGCAATTGAACTTGCACAGGTGGCATAAATCCAGAGAAGAACAGCTGCTCTTATTCGCACATTGACTGTGTGGAAAGCAGCAATTGGGGCTATTTTCACCACTCCCAATTGATAATCCTTAAGAAACTTGGGAATGGACAAATTTCATAGGCTCTAAAATATTGAAATATATCTTTGTGCAAAAAGTCTTTTTATATATTTTGAAAGAAATCATCTATAATATTATATTATTCTATTAGCTAGTGTTTGAAGAGTATACGATTATTTGGATGCTGTTGTAACAATTTATTTTGGGATTATCATTAATTTGCATGAATAAGTACCCACTTGTGAATTAAATGGCTTCTGTTTCTATTAGAAAACATAGATGGACATAGCTCCTGTCTTATATAAATTTTAATTGTTATCACTTGTCATTGTCATTTTTATTAATAAACCCTATGTTGGAACTGGGACCATGTGTGTATTAGCACAAGTTAATCAGACCTTTTCAGTGCCTAAGAAATGTCTTTATAAAAACTTGCAGTTATTGGCTTTCTACATAAATGCCATGCATAATTTATTATACTGTGAATTTCCTAAAGCCACATCCATCTTAAACCCCTACCTATGTTGAACTTGCCTGAGAAAATATTAATAGAATTTAAATCAAAAAGGTAACTTAGTTTTTTACACTTATTCAGAGTAGAAATGCCTCATTTCTGCTACTGTCACAAGACTATCTTAATAATCCTGAGTGGATTATTTCTCATGTAGGAATCTCAGCACTTCATTGTGAAAAATTGGAATTATGTAGACACTTATCTAATTCTTTGCTCTATAATTTAAACTATCATTTTATTTTCTAATGTATAATTATATCTTATAACCAACCAGGTACACTACATACTTTGCTTATTTAAACTGCAATTTTATTTTCTAATTAGTAATTATATCTTGAAGCATCCATTTTCATGTCAGGTAAATGTTCAGTTTGCATTACTGTAAATTGCTTCTTGTAGAAATTGAAAGTGAAAATTAGCACAAGAACATAGCACAGTGACTGCTGCAAGATATGCACATTTAAAGAAGAAACTTATACACTCATGAATGAGATATTGTGTGCACTTTCTTACTCTATAAATCTATAAATTTGACATTACATGTCTTTAAAAATACTTTTGCGCCAGGAGTGGTGGCACACATCTGTAATCCCAGCACTTGGGAGGCTAAGGCAGGAGAATCATTGCAAGTTTGAGAGCAGCCTGGGCTACACAGTGAGCTCAAGGTCAGTGTGAACTCCACAGCAAGATCCTATCTCAAAAAGACAAAAAAAAAAAAAAAAAGCTTTTGTGCACCAAACTCAGCATCAGTCATTTGACTAACGAGCTTTGGCATTTATTACTAGAAACTGATATTAAAAGGCACAACATGATTGGTTCTCCACTACTGTGATGTCAGTGCTCTGAGATGACAGAGCAAGTGATACCATGCATAAATCCAGAAATGTTTCTCTAGATCACTAACTCTATGTTAAACAAAACATGGATACTGGTTTTTCTAATGATAATAAATTATAAAGCACAGCATTTGAGCCTCTTCTACTTCCTTGCTTATCTTCAATTTCCCCTATAACAAAAAAGAACCTGGCTTTCATCATCATTTATTGATATACTCATTGAACTAAGGTTCATTTATTGACTTACTTACTTGCTAATTTATCCAATCATTTACTCTAATTACTTCATTTATTTACTTCTTTCATTACTTAATTATCCACTTATTTATTTAATTGTTCACTTACTATATTACTTTTACTTAATTTCAGCTTCACTTGCTTAAATCTCAGCTCCAGGAAATATTTATAGTAGCATTAAAATTATTACCACGGTTTGTATAGTAATGTGCTCATAGCTCTGTGTACATCTTGATTCTATTCCTTTGAGGAACGCCAATATGTTCCCCCATGGTTTACAACTTTAGCACCCTGAATGCAGTGTTCACTGGCAGTCTCTTTTGCCTTTAGTCTTAATGACTCCACTTTTTTCAAAAGTTGCTTTGCCCACCAAAGTCCTCCAAACCTTAAATATTCCTTTCAATCTTTAAAGAGTATATACTGTAGAGTGGACATTTTTAAAATTGTAATAGGGTGTAACATTTTCTCCTTGTAGATTATACTTTAAGTGCTATATTAAGTACTCATCACTGAAATCCAGGTTATACAGATTTTTCCCAAAAGTGTCCTTTAGAAGTTTTACAGTATTTTATTTACATTTAAACCTGTAATCCATTTTATTTAATTTTTGTGAAGTCTGTAAGATCTAAATTCAGGTTTTGTGGGTTTCTCTCTTTTTTTTTTAATTTTGCACAATGTCCTCCAACTCTTGTGTTATTTCATTAGAAAGAATGTAATTTCACTGTCAAATTCCAATGGCACTTTTGTCAATTATCACATAAGTACATTTGTTTAGGTCTATTTTGGGGGTTCCAATCATTCTGTTTTATTGTCCTTTTTGTCTATTCTTTACATATGTAATGCTGCATTGGTTCTGTAGCTTTAGAGTCAGTCATATTTATATAATCTAAGTACTTTGATTTTCTTTTTCTTTCTGCACTGTGTTGAGTATTTCAGGTCGGTTGAAAGCAGGCTCAATTTGTTAGTAAGAAAAATGAAATGAGACACCATTACAGCTCCAATGGTCATTAACTGGATAAAACAGTCACATTATGAATAAGTCACTACCTCTGTATCTAATAACTTGGTGGAACCAATTCCTTGAAAGAGTTAGTATGCTAAAACTCACAAAAGAACAAAATGGACAATATGAAGAAACATGTATCTGCTAAAGATACTGAATCAATAATTAATAACTTTTCAAAACAGGGAGCACAGATCTACATCATTTCCTACCAGACATTGCACCATGTCTGCAATCTCTTTCAGAAGATCAAAGCAGCGGGAATACTTTAAACTTCATCCATGTGTTCAAAGTTACCCACTGCCAAGGAAGGCAATAAAATTCCAAGAAAAGAAAATATTAACCAATATCTTTTATGAAAATTAGAACAATGGGGCTGGGGATCTAGCTCAGTGGCCTAAGCACCTGCCTGGCAAGTGCGAGGTCATGAGTTCAATCCCCAGTGCCGCAAAAAAAAAAAAAAAAAAAGAAAATTAGAACGATGATCCTCAAAAACTTAGCAAATTAAATTCAATAATGTTTGAAAATAACTATACAATCAGTTGCATTAGCTCAAGTATGAAAGGCTGGTTTGATGTAGAGTAAAAACTGTCTCCCTCACAGGAAGAGACTCAGAAAAAAATCACATGGTCAAACCAATAGAAACAGAAAAAAACATTTGACAAAGCCTGACACCCATTCGTGATAAAAACTATCACTAATTAAATCTAGAGGCGAAATTCTTCAACATGCTATAGAATGTCTACAAAAAAACTCTGCAGCAAACTTCATACTTAATACTAGGAAACTCCAAAACTTCCTACCAAGATCAGACCTCCAGCAAAATTATTTTCTCTCAGCACAGCTTTATAACATTTTACTGGAATTTCTAACTAGTACAATGAAATAAAAACATACAATAAAAAGCATGTACCTTAGAAAGAAAGAAACAAAACTGTGTTCAAAGATGATTGTCTACATATAAAACTGAATAAAATCACTCACAGCACTGATAGAAGAAGTGATTGTAACAAGGATTCAAGCTATACCATTAATATACAAAAGTCAATCAATTTCCTGTATAATAGTACTTACTTTGAACTGAACTGAGTATTTTGACCTTCCCTCCAAATTAATGTATTGATATTTTTACATCCAGAGTGTGATCATAGAAACTGAGAGCTTTGAGACACCACTACATTACTAGAATCCTATTAAAGGGCTTTGTGCATGATACAAAGCACACTTCTATGCACTCTTGGAGCACGGTAGGACTCAGCAAGGTGGTGACTGCCTATGAATTAGGAGACAGCCCTGGCTACACGCGGAATCTACCAGTGTCTTGAGCTGAAGTTTCAAGTCTCCGTGACTGCAAGGAATATGTTGTTGTTTTTTTTTAATCTAAAATAGTAATTCTATGATATTTTTGCTATAGGCCCTCCAAGCAGACTACAACCAACACCACAAAACAATAGAACATGATATGCAAAGCATAATGGAATTTGTGTTAGTACACCAAAATAAGAACTGAAATATAAAGCTAACAAAACATGCATAAGATTTATGTGAAAAAAATTACAGAACTCTGACAATAAAAATGAAACCACAAAACTCCATATTCATGGATAAGAACATGTTGTCAATGCATCAGTTCTTCTCAAAGTGTTCTAAAAAATTCAATGCAATAAAAATCACAGCAAGTAAATTTGTGTTTACAAACTGATTCTAAAGTTTATATAGAAAAACAAGAGATCCAGAATAACCAGCAAAACAGTGAAAGAGAACAAAGTTGGAGATTGACATTACCTGACTCTATACCCAAATATGAACCTAGAGTGATCAAGTCAATTTGATACTGACAAGAAATTTATGAAATGGCCAGTGTCGGGAAGAGGAAGTCTAGAAATAGAACCATGGAAATTGAAGCAACCCATATTGGACAAAAGAAAAAAGGCAACTCAATAGAGAAAAGATAACTCTGTCTGTCAACAGAGATTGGATGCCTTGATATCCACTTAAAAAAGATAAGTAAGGTACATCAGTCTGGGTTGGAAGTTGTTTTCTTTCAGGACTTGCATTACTTCACTGCAGCCTCTTGACTTGATGGTTTGTGTTGAGAAGTCTGCTGTGATTCTGATGGGTTTTCCTTTATAGGTGATCTGTTTCTTTTCTCTAACAGCTTTTAATATTCTGTTCTTGAGTTGAATTTCTGGGATCTTGATTATTATATGTCTGGGTGTAGATTTGTTTTGGTTATGGCTAGCTGGAGTTCTATATATAGGGAGCCAATGGCAGGAAAATAGCATGGCAGAGACACTACAGTGCAAGAGGGCCTCAAGGCACTAATAGAAAGAAACAGAGGCATAGTGGATCAGGAGACAGGATCCATGAATATGCTCTATGCAAGAAACACATTTAGTTAGAAAGAAAATTCATAGTCTGAAGGCCAAAGGAGAGAGAACAATGCCCTATGTGACAGGGAGCCAGAAAAAAAAAATATAGGGGTAGCCTGCCCATTAATTGCAGAATGGATAAGAAAGACTTGGTATTTCATGGGGTGGAAACCTACTCAGCTATAAAGGAAAATAACCTCAAGGCTCTTGTAGGTAGATAGAGGCAACTGGTAATAGTGCTCACGGATGTAATGGATCAGAGTCACAAGGGTGAATTTTGTGGTCTCCATAGCATAACAACCTAAAGGTGTTAGTGGGATCCAAAATGCACAATACATATTGGGAAAGTCAAAGGGGAGGAATTATCTAAAAAGGGAAGGAAATGACCACTATTAATCTATTATCATGATTTGAAATTCAGATTGTATTCATAGTTCTGATTAGTTTCATTTTATTCTGATTTGTTTAATTTTATTATACTTGATGGCATGGACAGCTATTTTAAAGATAACAAAATAT
>RJWT010033912.1:0-14512 GCA_004365215.1 Cuniculus paca
AAGATGAAATTAAGGTGAAATTCTGTTCCTTTTGTTAAGTAGTCTGGAGAGGATTGCTATTAATGAGTTTGATGATGGTCCCTTGTGACTGAGTGGGCTTTACTAGCAGGACTAGAGCTGCAGGAAGAGATAAATTGATTCCTGTAGGTGGCTTTGACTGCTTTCAAAAAGACCTCAACTGTAAATATTCTGAGAACTAACAGCATGAAGTAGTGGGTAGACCTCTCATTTATGTCTCCATGCTTAGCCATCAATGGGAGAAAGTAACTAGAGCATGTACACATTGATTATCAAGTGAGGGTGGCATCTGGTTTCCTCTTCCCAGTACCTGTCTATGTTTCTTTCCATGTCCATGGAGCTCCTCTGGACATTCCTACATGGTTCTAAAACACTCCCTCAGGCATAGATAGAGAACTGCAGAGAGTGTCTAAGCATTGTGTTACAATACATTTTCCTAAACATTCTGTGCTGACATTACTTTAGATGTCAAATGAGTTCTGTAACACTAACATTAATAAAGACCATTGACAGAAAATATGTATTTTTGTGTCTCAGAGCAATTAATAAGGCACATTTCTAGGGATGTTCTTTAGCAAAATTGAACTACAACTATAGGGACTAAAATTCATAGGTGTTAGTTTATTTCAGTAAATACCTTTTTATAAAGTTACTTGTGAGAAATATTCAATGCCTACCTTTAAAAATATGTTATATCTTTAGAATAAATACTGCATTTACCCATTGATAATATTACTCAGGGATTCATGTTTTACAACTGGTGCTTATGATAAGGGTGGTAAGATCAATAATCTAAACTCAATTTACCTCAAAAGGCTTATTCTATTTGTAATCCTAATGAATTCTTCTGTAGCAAAGCAGGTCCAGTCACTCTCTCCTGAAGTAGGACTTATTTTTCTAAATGCATCTAAATTTCCTCCCTTGAAAGCTTATTGTTCCCATATCTGCCACTTGAAAGTTTATCTCCTAGGTCCTTTTCTGATCAACCCCATAGGAAATGAGTTTATTAGGTATTCTATGCAGATCACGACACTGATAAAATCCTTTATTCATTTATTCAAGAAATATACTTGTATATTACTTCTTCAGCACTACAGTAGATTTAGAGACACAGCAATGATGAAAATAGAGTTAGTCTTACATTTATGAAATGTATGATTAAATAATTAGAATAATGTATAAAGAAAAATTGGGGTTAGAAGGATTAGAAAACTATACTATACTTGGGAAAGAATAACAATAAATAAAGCAATTTAGATAAGAGAATAAGCGAATTTTTTTTCTGAAGAATTGCCATTTTAGCTTACATCTGATAAATAAATAAGGTTTATTCTGACCAGGAGGAGGGGAAGAATCTTCAAGGCAAATAAAATTAGTTTTGCAAAATTTGAGGGAGGAGAGGTCTTGGTGCATTCTGGGAACTAAAACAAAGTCAGTGTATCTTGTTTTTTATATATATATATGTGTATATATATATATATATATATACTTTTTAAAAATCTCTTTCAGATGAATATGAACTTACTTTTTAATTCTTTGTAGAGAATAATAATTAGCACAATGTTTATACTTAGTATATGTTCAAAATAGTGTGCTGGAGGACTTCTCCTTCCAGTAACTAGAAGTAACTGATATTGAACTTACCCTCCTATATAAAGTGATTAGAAAAACTGGACCAAATACATGAGACAACTGCTTAAAATACTGGCAACAGAGAGAGTAATCCTATCATCCTTGAGATTAAAAAGAAGAGAAAAAAAAAAAAACAAACACGTGGTAGGAGTTTCACATGAAGTCAGTTTCTGCCTGGGACACTTGGCTATAACTTTTCAATAGGAAAATGGATTCCAAGTAGAGAGTACAGTGCCTCTGAACCAAAGAGGTAGATATTAGAGTTAGAGGATGGTAAGGCAGCTGGAACTTGAGGGGCCATGTATGGAAAATGAGGTTGCTATACAGGGAAGCTACCACAGAAGTTTTGTGAGGGTTCATCTTGAATCCTTGCCTGAGAAAGGACACAAGGGAATTGCATTCAAAAGGTCTAGCAGACTGGTTTGCAGGAGTCTGAAAGCAATACAGGGATGTTGAAAGTTATACAAGCCTAAAAGTTGTCAGAATTTGGAGCATGGGGAGTAGAGACTTCATTGAGCAATTCTGCGTTATTATTAAGAGCCAAGAAACACCATGTCACAGGAGAAGGGATAAAATCCAGACCTAACGAAAAGCTGAAATCAACCAACTTTGTGAAGCACACAAAGATGCCCAGTGGGATCAGGAGAATCTACCCATCAATTAACTATGTATAAAACAAAATTTGGCTGAATTAAAATGAGGACAGATGAAATAAGATTCCCTGAAAAAGAAATCCATACAATATAAACTTTAGTAGGCAAAAGAATAAACAGGAAAATGTTACCCATAATCAAGGGAAAAAACAATAGAAATAAATACTAGAAATTATAGATGTTAGAGATGGCAGATACGGATTTTAAGATAGCTCTTAAAACTCAAAGATTTCTTTGAAAAGATGGACAAAGACCTATGAGATAACACTGAGCAAAAATAAGTACAGTTAAGATCCATAATCAATATGCATATGAAAAAATACTTAAAGAGTAACTGAAAATTACCAAAATTTGATGAAAAACAATGCCACACAGATCCAAAAAGCTCAGCAAACCCCAAGCAACACAAATCAAAGAAACAACTTATATGCACAACACAGTTAAAAGGGGATATGAATTACTTTGTCCCAATAAATTTGAGAAGTTAGATGAATTGGACAAAACCCTAGAACAACAGAAACTTTCTAAAGCTGACATAAACATCAATATACAATCTGAATAGTTTCTATCTAATAAAGAAAATGTAATTCATAATTAAATACTTTCCCAGAAAGAAAAACTAAAGGCAAACATATTCACTGATAAGTTCTGTCAGAATTTAATAACGATTAATGTTAATTTTGCAGAGATTATTTTAGAAAAAAGAGGTGGAAAATTACTATTTCTTTCCCTAAGTTCATAAAACTAACACAAATCAAGATATAAATATATATATATATATATATTAGGAATATACTTATAAAATTGTTAAGCAAGTATTAGCAAAAGTAATTCAGATTTATATAAAAAGAGGAATACAGAACAATCAAGTGGAATTCATGATAGCATTGCAATGTTGTGGCAAGACTTTTAAAAGTCAACCTTATTAAACAAAGTAAGAATCACATAATTATCTTAATTATCTTAATTGAAGCAAAAAAGAATCACTTGATGACATATAACATTCATTCACGACAAGCTCTCACTCTAGTGGGCACACACAACTACTTCAGTAATTTTTAAATACTATCTGTAAAAAACACACAACTAAAATTAAAATTGAGGTATATAATGCTTTTTTTCTTTAATGCGAAGAGCAAGGCAAGGATTTCACTGTTATCACTTCTACCCAACACTGTACTAAACTCTTATAATAAACAAATGAAAGGAATAAATGATATAAATATTACAGCCAAGTAAAGACACTTGTGTTATTTCATAAATGACAGGATTGCAGGATTGTGTATATACAATAGCCTATAAAACCTGAAAAGGATATTATCACTTGTGAATTATGAAAGATCTTATGGTATAATAATGTTAATCTACAGAAATCAATTGATTTATATGTTGACAGCAACTAATTGGAAAATAGCATGAATGAACCATTCATTGCACCAAACTGCATAAAATACTTCAAATATTTAGGAATTTATTTCCAGGATATGTTAAGAACACTTAGAACTAAATAATAAAAAGCAAGCACACATTTAAAGATAGGTGAATATATTGCCCAAGAAGATACGTACGTGGACAAAGTATGTAAAAATATCTCCAATATCATGTCATCTGACAAATTAAAAGCATAATGTTATGCTATTTTACTCACCCCCAAAAAATAGCTCAGAATAAAAACATGGAAAATGCTATATGTTGACAAATTCAACAGTAGCAATCAAAGTTTATGCATTATTTTCAGGACTAGGTGTGAATTGTTATACTTTAAATATGTTTTGTAGCTCCTTATAAAGCTAACTTTGTACCTATTGTATGACTTAACATTTCTACCTATTGGTAGTTTGTTACTTTCTTATTGCTGTTTTAAACCATCACAAATTTAGTAAATTTAATCAAAACAAAGTTATTATCTTTTAGTTTTGGAATTTGATTAAATTTTGATTAAATCAAGTGTGAACAGGGGTGCAGATTCTAGAGAAATTTTATTTTTGTGTATATTCTAAGGGTGACCAATTTCTTAGTTTGTGGCCTCTTTCTATTTTCAAAGTCAACGATATCCAGCCAGGTCTTTCTCATGTCATCTCACTTCATGGCAGTTTGACACTAACTCTTCTGCCTCCTCTTTCATATTTAAGGATGCTTGTGATTAGATTTGCCACATGTGGATTATATAGGATTGATACCTATTTTTAAGGCTAGCTGATCAGTAACATTAATTCCATCTGTTGCTTGAATTCCCTTCTGTGATGTGACTGATATAGGTACAGGTTCTAGGAATGAGATATGAACATGTTTAATATATCATTATTCTGCCCACCATTGGCATTTATTATCTAGAAGAAAGGAAAGCATGTATTTATGACAAACTTGCATAAACTTTGTTCATAATAACCAAAAACTTGAAATGACTCCAGTGTTCATCATTAGGGAAGCAAATTACAGTAAATTATTAAAATGGGAAACTTCTTAGAACTATGAAACAGATAATGACTTAATTGATATCTTAAACAATTCCCAAAACATTATATTGAACAACAAAGTAAAGACCAAGAGTAAATACTACACAATTTCATTTTTATGACATGTACGAACAGCAAACTAATCTATGATTATAGAAAGAAGAATGCTAGTGTCCTTAGGGGACAACTTTGGCCAAAAAGGGGCACAAGGAGGGAATTTCTAAGGTAGGTGATGGAAATACAAAGTTTTGGAAGAACTTGTTTTTACACAGATGTAATATTTATGTATGTACTGATATTAAGATACGTGTATTTCAACTGCATGTAAATTTTACTCGACAAAACAAATTTTAAAAGACGAATAAATGAACAACCCACCTACATTTCCATAATTAAACAAAACAAAAGAAGAAAGGAAGGAAGGAGGGAAGAAGGAGAGGCAGAATAAGTAGTAGTCGAAACACTATTATTGGTTGTTGCTCTGAACTTACAAGTTCAATTTGCTAAGTATATGTTTTAAGTTAAAATTTAATGTCTCTCTAAACAATTACAATTTGAACATGAACATTCTATGTTTTTATGTTGCTGGAGATACTTTAGAGCTTTTTAAAAATGTAAAACACATACAATTTTTGAAAATGTTATGAAATATTCCCCCATGACACAATGGGGTTATTTTTGTACGTATAAAATGAAGTCAGAGACCTTACTGGCATCAACTAAATAGATTATGAAGCTTCTCCAAAACCCCCATACTGCTCAACTCTTTGATGTCTCATTGCAGTTAGAATCCCATGCTGAGCTGGAGCATTTACTGACTCTTCCATTGCAGACTTCTCAGGCTCTAGTTCCTGGAGCCAGGACAGAAAATAATCTGAATGACAGATGTAGTGTTCTGGACAGAATTCACTCTTCTCAACTTCCAGAGTTTAGACCAGGGTGGGCTTTCTACTGATTTGAATTTTTTACCCTTAAAAGTGTCCTCACTAATTTCTAAGAATAATCCTAGCTGGTAGAGCCTTTAGTCCACAGATTTATTATTTGTCATATGTTTGAATTTCAGTATTGCAGTCTAATATGCCCAATTGGAAGCACTGATACACATAAAAGATAAAGGTTACTGGAGTATCAAGAAAGTCAACTATACTAAGATGAATTCATTAGCAAAGTGTCTTCAATAAAATAATTGATCCACAAAAAAGTGAATTGAGTACCTACTTTCTCTCCCCCTAAATTTCCTGAATAGAATGCTGGTACAGGGAAGATGGCAGAAATGTTCCAGAAATGGTGCATCCCTGGGATTACCTGCCTTAGCCAATTTACTAAATAGTCCATGAGATCAAGGTGCTGGTTACTGAGCATTGAAGATGCCAAAGTTGAACGATGGAAGAAATATATGCCTTGGGTGACCTGAAAAGTTCTGAGAAAATAAAACACTCAAAAATTTCAAAATAGTACCACATGTGCATTAGAATGAATCATAACAGGTAAAAAAGTGATAAAAATTTTGAAACACATTAATAGATGGATCTCTGCTCTCCCTTTCTCTGGAATCTGGAAAACTGAGACAGGAAGATTGAAAGTTTGAACCCAGTCTTGGCAAGTTTGAAAACAAAACAGATAAATATTTTGCAAATAACAAGGAGACTAAGAAATGGAGGAAGCTGGGGAGTACTGGGGAAGGGAAAAGAAATGAATTAAGACATGTTATGTACATGAACCAGCTCTCCTTGATGAATGTAGCCATTATGTACTGCAAACATGTACTAGTGAAAATAAGAATTTTTTTAAAAAGGACTGGCGATGTAGCTCAATGTAAAGCCCCTGGGTTGAATCTCCATTACAATAAATAATAATAAAATAAAATAATATAAACCAAAACAAAACAAAATGAGAACTTTTACTTTACCAAATGGAAATACAGAGGAAATGGCAGTGTTGAGAAATCTGTATCAGCAATGTTATAATATCTGAGATTGAAAGTAGAGATTAAATGAGGTAGAAAAATGATGGTGAAGATGGCCACTAGCAATATTCTGACATGAGTACTGATAATCACCACCATTTGCATGTGTTGAAAAGGTCAGTAGAAAGGGATTATTGGTATAGAGGGATAATGCATATATTTTTAAAGGACTTTTACTTCACTGCACTACCATTACCAGGTATAAGTATCCTTCAAAACTTTGTTCAAGTTACTTCTCTATGAAAAGTCTTTTTTAAAAAAACTGTTATGAGTGAAAACCTTGCTTTGTTGAGTGAGAGTGAAAACCTTGATTTGTTGAATGACCATCAAGCATTTTCATTCTTAGGGCCCGGGTGAAAACGTACTGAATCTAGAGAAATTACCGGGAAGAAAAACAGAAATCTCTATTCCCTTGAGGGCAAGAATATTTGGTAGCAGAGGACGAAGAGGCAGTGTAGGGGAGAAGAATGAAATGGCCATGTCCTGGAGACCCACATACAGGTACCTGCCTGAGAATGAGGGTTAATCAGAATATCCAACACCCTTAATTCCTCCAAACTCACTCCACTGATCAGTCAGGAAGTTTGCAAGTAGCAAGTAACCTAGGGTCTCACACATGCTAGGCAAGCACTTGACCACTGAGCTACATCCATAGCTCTTGTGACACTCTCTCTGAGGATTAGTTCAAGGAGGAGACACAAAACTGAAGGTAGAGCAGATATTACTCTGTCATGCAAGCTCCAGCCCTGAACAGGATCACTGCAGGAATCCAATGTTTGCAGTGTTGATGGTAACTGGACCAATAGCAAACTTCAACTACAGCTCAATAGATACACCAAGTGCTGGAACTAAACATCTATCCGAAAGGTACATTTATGCCAAGACAAAATAATTTCCTCCACATCCAGTGTTTTTCCTAAGGTCTAACACACAAAATGTCTGGTTTCCAACAGAAAAGAAAATAATACAGAGAATTCAATAAAGAGACAGAAAATCTAAAAAATACTTTCAAATAATCAGATCTATTTCACATTTGTACCAACAATAAATGTGAATTTTTACCTTATTCACTTTTATACCAAAAACATTAGGATACATTTCCTTCTATCCAACAACAGCAGAATATAAGGACATATGGAATGTCCTACTCTAGGTCAAAAAACAAATGTGAACAAAATTAAAATAATAGAAATAATGCAAAGGATATACATTATAATAAAATAAACTAGATATATAAATAATAGAAAATAGCTGGAAAATCAGTAGATAGTTGGAAAATAAGTCATATATTTCCAAATACTTCAGGAATTAATGAATAAGTCTCTATGGAGACTTAAAAATAGAAGTGAATAAAAGTAAAAATGAAATTTTAAGGATACAATTAAAGTAGTGTATAGGGGAAACTGTATGGCATTAAATTCTTGAATCAGAAAATGAAGTTCTCAAATTAATAATTTTTACAAACTAACTTTTTAAAAACTTGTATCTTAAAAATGAAAAAGAAGAAAATAAATTCAAAGCAAACAGAAGTAAACAAATATGAAAGCAAAAGATAATTACTAAAGAAAATTTTCATTACTGTCTCATTAGACATGAAAAGAGCATTTGATAAAATTCAACATCAATGCATGATAGGAAAAATCTCTCACCAAAGTAGAAATGGAAAGACATTTTCTCAGTGCAATAAGAGAAAACTTTAAAAAAGTTGAGTCAAGCTTCATACTGAATGATAAAAGACTGAATCCTTTACAGCTAAGATCAAAAACAAAAAAACACATATTGTCTTAACATTCTCATTTACTATTGCACTGGAAGTTCTTGCCAATGCAATACTACAGGAAAAATGGAAAAATTTTAAAAGGCAGGAATGTTAGAAAGGAAGAAAGAAAACTGTCTCAATTTAGAGATTATAGGATTGACAATCTAAAAAAAAGCGCCAAGTAATACACAAATTCCAAACTGTTGAATATAAGCTTATTATATGAAAAACAATTTTATTTATGTATGCCAGCAATGAAAAATTGAATTTGAATTTTAAAAAGAATAATTTAAATAACACACTTCAAAATTAGTTAGGCATAAATCTAACCACAAATGTAGAATTCATATATTAAAAATTTAAATACACTATTGAAAGAATTTGTTACACCTTCAAAGATGGAGAGATATGTTTGTAGATTATAAACCCAGATCTTTCATCATATACCACACTGAAATCAAAATGGATCAAAGAACTAAATGTTAAAACAGAAACAATCTACCAGAAGATAAAATAGGTAAAAATGTTGAAGTCACAGGCATGGGCAAAGACTTTCTGAACAGAAAACTAGTTATATGGGAAATAGTACAGGAAATTAACAACTGAATATATCAAATTAGAAAGCTTCTGCATAGCAAAAGAAACAGCCAATAGAGTGAAAAGACAACCTACAAAAGGGGAAAAAGATTTTGTCAGCTGTTCTTCAGGCAGAGGGCAAATATCTAAAATAGATAAAGAATTTTTAAAAATTAGACCCCACCAAAATGAAAGCCAGAATCAAAAAATGGGCAAATGAAATAAATAGACACTTTGCAGAAGAAGTGGTATAAACAACCAATACATATTTAAAGAAATATTCAATATCACTGGCCATTAGAGAAATGCAAATTAAAACAATACCGAGATTCCATGTTACCAGAAAGAATGGCCATCATTAAGAAATCAAATAATATCAAATGCTGGCAAGGCTGTGAAATAAAAGGAACACTTTTATATTGTTAGTGGCAAGGTAAGTTATTACAACCACTATGGAAATCAATTTGGAGATTCAGAAAATAAAAACAAAAACAAAAACCAGAAATTCCATTTTGGCCTAGTTATTTCCCTTCAAAGTATCTTCCTGAAGGAGTTAAAGATAACATATTACATAGACAAGTGTACAGAAGCACAAATTCATAATAGCTAAGTTTTGGAAGTGGCCTCTATGTCCATCAACAGATGAATAGATAACAAAATGTGGTATTTACACACAGTCGAATGCTACTCTGGCATAAAGATAAACCCAAGCCATTTGTAGAAAAATGGGTGCACGTTGAGACCATAATGTTATGTGAAACAAATGAGACACACAAGCTTTAATATCACATGGTCTCTATTATTTGAGAAAGCCAAATATTAAATATGGATTAAAAGAAAAGATAGATGATAGGAAGGAGGAAGAGATTGATGAGTCTCAAGTGGGAAATGAATCAAGAGATTGAAAGGGGGGAGGGAAAGGAATGAAGAAAGGATGTGTATGGTACATGTACCAACTCCATACAAGAAATGTAAACATTATTACTACAATCACGTACTAATTTAAAAAAACTATCTGAGACTATGAAAAATAACTCAATATTGAAAATCTCTTCTTTTAGATTTATTCTGTAGATTCAAAGCAATTTCATTCAAAATCAAAGGAAGATTTTTTAAAAATATATGTTGCCAGGTTGATTCTAAAATTTATACAAAAAACAAAGGAACTGGAATGTAATACTCATTTTTTAGAAACAATTTGGAAAACACATGCTATATTTGAAGACTTACAGATAGAATGTTGCTGAAAGGATAGGCTTGAAATAATGAAGCAACAGAATTCAGGAAATAAATTCATACAATACGATCAACTCAATTTTGCCAAATTGCAATTCCAACTCAATATAGAAAGGATAGTATTTTCTAGAAGTTATGGTAGAAAAATTGGTCATTTATGGGGAAAAATATGAATTTCAACCTACATGAAAATTAACTTAAAATAGATTACACACCTTCATTTAACATGTAGCTTAATCAAAGTTCAAGAAAAAATGTAGACTAGTATCTTGAGTTAAAAACAGTGTTTACATTGTTTACATATTATGCTAAAGGAATAGTTCCCCAAAGCAAAAGGTGGTAAACACCATTTTCTTAAAATAAAAGTATATTGCTCTATAAAAATACAAAGCCTACTTGGAAGAAACTGTTCGCAAATTACATGTTGAAAGAGCCATATTTCTAGAATATATAAAGACCTCTCAAAACTCAGGAATAAAGAAACAAAACAGTCCATCAAAGAAATGCCCAAAAGATCTGAGCAGACACATCACTAAAGAAGACGTACAGATGGAAAGTAAGGATATGGAAATATTCGTTTTAAGGAAATTAAATGATAATTAAAATGCCATAAGATACATCTCATATTAGAATGCCTAACATAATAGTAACTATAATTTTTGAAAGTTAAAAATAATAATTACTCTGAAGATGTGAGGGATATACCCCTATAATTGAGGGATATATATACCCCCGTCATTGTACATGAGAACAACAAATATTGAAAATATAGAAAACAGGCAGTCTCTTATAAACTCAAAAATGCAGTTGTCGTATGACCTAGCAATCACAATCCCAAGTACTTAACCAAGAGCAATGAAAATTTATTTTAACACAAAAATCCTTATGTGGATGTTTAGTATAGTTTTATTCAATATGGACAATAGGTGGAAACAACTCAGATATCCTTCATTCAACTAAGAAATAAATGAACAAGCTGCAGCATATTCATACAATGTATTAATCGTCAAGACAGAATGAACAATTTCTTCATACAAAAATATAGATTATAAATGCACTTGATAAAGTGAAAAAAGCCTGAAATGATTATTTAACCCTTTGGAAAAAGTTTATCTATGGGAACCAAAGAAAAACCAAAATGCCGGGGTTTGGAAGGCAAAGGAAAGAAATCATAACAAAAGGTAACACATGGAGATTTTAAAGTGATATAACTGTTCTGTACAAAGCTGTGAGAGAAAATGCATAATTCCCTAACCACAGACATGTTCCATGATGAATAAATATTATTATAATCAAATTTTAAAAAATCAAAAAGTATGAGAAGGAAAACATGAAATACAAATGAAGGTGGCAAGTGAAGCTAAGTGCATCGTGAAAGAAGAGTGTAGAGAAAAGATTAACACAGGTAAGTAATTTTGGAAAAAAAGTAATTTTATTTTATTTATTTATGTTTTGAGACAGGGTCTTGCTATGCAGTGCATGCTGGCCTTGAGCTCATTTACATGCCTGGGCAGGCCTCAAACTCATGGCGATCCTCTTGTTTCAGCCTCCTGAGTGCTGGGATTACAGGTGTGCCACCATACCCGCCTAAAAAATTATTTTAGATATTACTTGATTACATAGATATGAATAGTGTTTTCTAATACCATTATACTGTAGTTAGTATTTTTTCTTTCAGGATATAGCATGTTAGTTCTGAAACTCTATGTAAATTTGTGTTATACTAGATTTAAGAAAGTAGGTAAAATATGTCCTGATAATGACAGCTAAGTTAATCATTGTAGGAGAAAAAAGTGCCAACAAGGAAGGAAGAAATACTAGGATAACCCATGTCCTGATTGCAGTCAGGATGTCAGTATGAACTCAAGGTGGATTCAGCTAGTACAATTTGAAAGACAAAATAAATAATAACAGTACTGAATTATAACCCAAATAATAACCTAGTCCCCATAAGGACATATGCTATAAATAGAAAGTTGAATAAATAAAGAGAGTAAAGGGGATAACACAATATTAATTGCTGCAAACAGAATTTACCAACTGCTGCTAAAACCAGCAAAAATGTATGCAGAAATCAGATAAACATCTCTCTCCCCAAATATTTATTGATTATAAAGAATCACTATTCTATTTATAGTAGAAAAATAGTAGCTTTACAGTGAGAAGTCCCTACAGATACCGCTTTTTCTAAGTGATCAAAATTAATATTATCAGTAATTTATACTGATTTTCTCTCTCCTCTTAGAGGGGCACATCACCTCTTTGTTTTCCTTTTCAAAAACGACTAACCTCAGTTTAATCATGAGAAAACCTCAGGCAAGCCTAAATTGGAGGTCATTCTATAAAAGTGTCAAGATCATGAATAAAGAATAAAACCATATAAATAAAGAAGACCGCCCACAAAAGAGCAATGATGAATTTATTTCAGATTAGAGGAGATCAAGAAGGCATGACAACTGAATTCACTGCAGAATTCTGAATGCATCCTGAAAAGAAAAAAAGAAAAGTGGTTGAACTCTAAATATAACCTTCAGTAGTTTAAATTAATAATACTGTAGTAAAATTAATTTCTTAGCTTTGATAATTGTTGTTTGGGTAGGAAAGAGTGAGGCTGGTAAAGGTTATATGAGGTACTTTCCCTATTACTTAGCAAACTGTTAAGTCTAAAATGACCTCAGCATTAAAAAAAAATTTAAAATAAAAAGTCATCCATACTTTATACTGGAGATACCATTAAAAATATACTACAATGTAAAGGCATACAAAACTATGACCTTGTTTAGCAGTCTTAATTTTATACTTCAAAAATTAATGAGCTTATTTCTGTGGTTTTCATTTTTTTCAAAATGATGAGATAAAAGTAAAGGTTTTAAACTATGATTCATAAGCTCTTTTCTTTAAGTAACAGATTGTGGGTGTGGAGAGTTTTTATTCGCCATAAATGAAAAATCAAATTAGTTATAATCACCACCAGATTTTATCGGTTTAGCTTTAATTTTCAAAGTACTAGAGGCATCTTTCTGTACTGAGTAAAATTTTGTACAGATGAAAATAATCTATGGAACTGGATTTTGTGAAGATCACAAAATTTGAACTTATTGTTTTTGTTGTTGTTGTTCATTAAACTTCAGCATATGCATTCATTGCTTCTCTTCACCTTTCCTATTTTTCATCTGGCCATAAATTAAATAATACATTTTTGAGACTAAAACAACACATAACTGTAAAATTTTTATGATGGCACCAATGATATGCTAAAGGGAAAGAAAGATTGACTAACAAAAATCATAAGCAATTCCATTTTATTTGAGCTTTATTAAATGCAATCAATTCTCATTTCAGAGGTTGTCATTTATTCCATTTTAAATAAGGTATGTCTCCACTGTTTGATTTAAAAAATGTTAATTAAAACAGATGACTTTTCTGACTTAACATCCACTTGAATGATGCTACATTTCTGGATAATCACAAACCAGTATTCGAAAAATAATGGCCTATTTAATAAATAGAAAATCAGCCATTTTTGACTCCCAGGTTTATACAGAAGTGAATACAAAAATAAAATAAATAAATAAACTTAATTTTGGATAATTTTAGCTGTAGATAACAAGAAGCCCCAACATTGATAGGTCTTGAGTTTGCGACTTCTTCCAATTAATGAAAATCTAAAAAAGCAGGTTTTTAATATACTTTTGTCACATTTTCTACAGAGTATCCAAACCTGAAAATGTCCAAAAAAGTTTCCACCATTACCTTTTATGTGAAGAAATCATTTCAGGTCTCATTGGCCAAGATTATGTCACTTTTTCATCCCTAAGCCAACTACTAATCTACATTTGACTCCCAAATTAAGAATAAAGACATCTTTCCTGAAAGCTGGATACTCAGATAGCTAGTTAGTGTTGACAAGTGGGTATTGAGTAGTCAGTCTCCTGGGCCTACTAAAATAAATTTGAATTTACAAAATTTTCCAGAAATAAGGATTGCATAAGTAATAAGAAAAACAAAATTCAGTTTCATAAGCACTATGAGAAAAATATACTCATGATTTTATGAGTGTATGCAAACTAGAAGCTTCGGGGATTTTATAAACAGAGTCAGTTTTTTGGAAAGACAGCACACTGAGTGGAGAGGGAGATAGAGAGAGAGAGAGGAAAGGAGGTGAATCAGATAGATGGGCCATGAAGAAACTCATATTTTCCACTGAAGAGATTTG
>RJWT010033913.1:0-13799 GCA_004365215.1 Cuniculus paca
AAAAAAAAAAAAAAAAAAAAAAAAAAAAAAAAAAAAAAAAAAAAAAAAAAAAAAAAAAAAAAAAAAAAAAAAAAAAAAAAGAACAAAAGCATTACAGGCCTTCAAAACCAGACAATAGGAAATCAACAATGGCTACCATAATGTGTCGTGTTTTCTTTAAAGTAGCTGTTCATACCGTCACATAATAAAATCAGTTCTTGTAAACTCTTTAGGAGTAGGTCTAGGCATGTATAAGCCTATACATGTACATCTGTCCTTTCTGTGTTAGACCGAATAACAAAACAAAACACAAGAAAAACAAGAAACAAAAGAGACAAATAAATAACAATAACAGAGAGCCCAAAACAATAACAATATAGGCTTTCAAAACAAGGTGGTAGGAGCATAACAAAGTTTGTTAGTTTGCATAGTTATTTTCAAAAGAGTTACTCAGAGTACCAGGTACAGACATGCTAAATTGATCTAATCCTATGACTGTTAACTGTTTTGTTCCAAGAACTAATAGAATTAGTAGTACAATCATCTTAGCTATCTTAAGTGTATATATACAAATTTATATCTTTTTTTCTTTTTCCTTCCTTCTTTTCTCCTTTTCCCTATCACAATCTGCTTTTTAAGGGCTCTGCAAAGGTCTCTTGGAAGCTGAAATGTGATTCTGCTTAGAGAAAATTTTAAAAATTTATGAATCTTTCCAAATTTAGTATGTGTGTGAGTACCTAATATTCCTAGAAACAAATAGAAGACCTTTTGAGAATAAAAATGCTGTTTTTCTCTTCCAAATTCATATAAACTCCAAATAAGGTCACTGTTCATTGTAAGGTCACTGTTCATTAGTATCCAGTATTAATGCCATCGTTTATATTCTGATGCTTTTCAGGATATGTTTTTCAACAAATTTACAGAGTTTGAAATTCTGTACCTTGAGCTGGGATGTATCTCAGCAGTAGAGTACTTGCCTATGATACATGAAACTGGATTCTGCTCCCAGTTCTGCAAACAAAACAAACAAAAAAGTGATGTTTGTTTATGGTTAAAAAAATAGAATTGCAAAAAACACATGTACTTATCAAGAAAATTCATCTTCCATACTCCCATTAAATTTTTTTTTTGAGACAGAGGTTTAGTTCAGGTTGGCCTTAAACTCAAGCATAGCCCAGGCTGGCCTCAAACTCATGGCCATCTTCCTGCCTCAGCCTCCCAAATGCACGCTTTAAGAGTGGATTTTAATACATTGGTAAATCACTTTGCATGCTGCTGGAGTTTAAGATAGGAAAGGGGACTGGGGTAAGAAAGTAATTCAAGAAATTACTGTTATATATGATAAGAGTCTAAAGATACACACAGACAATGGCTGGACTATACTTGGTGTGATTGTGAAATATGGTGAATGCTTAAATTTTAAAAATTATTGCAGTAAAAAACACACTGCCATCAATACCCCTTAGAATAGTCCTCCTCACTTCAAATACACTTACTTTGTTATTCTTGCCATTTTCTGCACTTTCTGGAAGTTCTCTTTCCTTATGTCTTTAGTTGTACTGTTGTGGCTGCCTCACCGTCCTGAATTAATTTTAAATGTTAACTTTTGATGGTCATTTTGACTTTGGGAAAGAGCCAGAAGTCACACAGTACCAGATCAGATGAATAAGGTGGATGAAGATGCTCTGTAATGTTTTTGTGAGCCTCCTTTTCTATTGAGTGGCACTTGGCAGCAGCATTCACTATATTTTTGAATATATCTTGTGAAGACTCTCAGGAAAGAAGATTTCTGGAACTGCTTCAGAAAGTGGCAAGAGTGATGAGATATATGTCTTTGAAATGAAGGAGAGTATTTTGAGGAGGATTACATAATGAATTACCATGATTTTTAAAAATTTAAACGTACAGTATTTTTGATCAGTGCTTGTATATGACAATAGAACTCTACAGCCCAGGAAGTCAAACTAGCACCTCTGCAAGCAATTGGCCTAGAAGGCCAGTTTCCCTAATTGTTGCCTTTCTAAGTCAGGACCAGCCAGAGAAAGCCAAATATTCTCAAATCAGGGCCGGGGATCTAGCTCAGTAACCTAAACGCCTGCCTGGCAAGTGCAAGGTCATGAGTTCAATCCCTGGTGCTGTGGAAAAAAAAAAATCTTAAATCAATCATATAAAATGCCCTGCTTCTAATTATCTTGCCTCTAGCATTTCTGTATCAATAACCTTTAAATATCTTTGTCTCTGTCTCTCTCTGTCTCTCTCCCTCCCTCTCTGTCTCTTTACTGTAGTCCAGGCTGGTCTGAGACTTGCTATATATCATCCCAGGCTGGCCTGGAACTTCCTGCCTCAGTTTCCCAAGTATTGGGTTTACAGGTATGTGCCATCATGCCTGTTTTATTTATTTATTTTTTAACTGTAAAGTCTTCCCACTCCCGTCTTTGGGACTGTGCCAAATACAAGTGATTGTGACTCCTCTCTCCTTTCCTGTTCTAATTCTGCACAAATAGCCTCCATTTATTTTCATTTAGGTGGTTCTCATCCATTTCCATAATGGCAAGAAAAAGTTCCTAAAAGGAGAAACCTGACAGTTATAACAGAATAACTGCTTAGTCAGCTGTCTCAAAAACCTCATTGAACAGGTCATTTGTGTATGTCTTAGACAGATTTGTGTAAGTAGGAAGTCACACACCTGAAGGCTTAGGAACTGAAAGTTCAAATCTTGACTCTATTGTCTGTAGCAGGCAAACTATTCACTTTAAATTTCTCAGAGTTTCTTGGTATCATGAAGAGTCCTCAATACTGAGTATTATAACAGAAGAATAATTACTAGTAATAGTGCTTCATTACCAGTCTTCCCCCTGCTCCCTGGCACTGGGGATTGAACTCACAACCTTACACTTGCCAGACAGGTGCTTACACCACTGAGCTAAATTCCTGGCCCTTTTCTTTTTGAGACAGGGTCTCACTATGCCATTCAGGCTGGCCTTGAGCTCACTTTGTAGCCCAGGCTGGTCTCAAACTCGCAACAATCCTCCCGTCTGAGCCTCCCAAGTGCTGGGATTACAGACTTCATACAGTCTTATGGGGAAAAAATTCTCCGTATTCCTGAAGCTTTGGGATATTTTTACAGTCATTGTAAAAATATTTGTATATGTAATCTATAATTACTTGTCTAAGGATGATCTCTCTCTCTCTGTCTCTCTGTCTCTCCCTCCATTATATTAAATTTACAAATCCAGGCCACAAAGTTTTTCACTAATAAAGTTGGCAAACAAAGCAGCTGAAAACATGTTGCTCCCGGGAATGATATTCTAGTAAGTTTTAGCGAAGATGACATTTTCATTAGTGTTGCTAATGAACTATGCTTATTCCTTTTGGGAGCTGTGATTTATTAAGGAATTAAAATTTGAAAAAAATACCCAAAGAATTATGCTCATCCATTTTAAATATGGCCACAGTGTGTGCAATAGAAAAATTAGTGAGTATTCCCTAAAGTCATAGATGGCTTTTAAGCACTGCATAACTCTGAGTAGTGCCATCAGGAAAGCACTGCACCATTGCTCATTAGAGGGATAATGTCATTATAATAGCTTTACTCGGAGGGATAAGCCAGTTAAATGAAACACCAGAAAAAGAAAGGCAAAAGTTTGTTTGGTGACTCATTCTTGTTCTATGGCTTAGTGACTGTATATTGAGCCAGTAAGGAATGTCGCTAGTGGGTAATTTGAAGAATCTTCCAAAGAAATGCTGCAAGAGTATACAGCTCCTGTAATCCCTCTCTAGGCTTCATGGTCTGTGTTCACAAAGCTGTCTGTTTACACAGCTTTGCAAGTTAATTGTGAACAAATCAGTAGAGAATATTACAGTGATCCATGCACACCCATGTTTATAGCAGCACAACTCATAAAAGCTAAATCTTGGAAGTGGCCTATGGGTCCATCAGCAGATGAATAGATAAAGGAAAATGTGGCATTTGTAGTCATTTGTCAGACAATGGATACACCTTTAGACCATTGTAAGTGAAATATATCAGACACACAAGCTTAAATTTCACTTGGTTTCTCTTGTATGAGAAACCCAAAATATAAATAAAGAACAAAATAAGATAGTAAGAAATAGTAAGACAGATATTTTCAAACAGGAGGAGGACTAAGAAATGGAGGGAGGAAGAGTCAAGGGAGGGGAAGGGATGAAAAAGGGATTAAGATATGTTATGCACCAACTTCACATGAGGAGTGTAATCATTATGTACTGCAAACATGTACTAATAACAAATAACAACAGAAAAAAAAACCCTCTCAAACATAATATAGCATTTAGAAAGATCTCCTTGGACCAGTTTTTCTTTCTTTCTTTCTTTCTTTCTTTCTTTCTTTCTTTCTTTCTTTCTTTCTTCTTTCTTTTTTTTCCTTTTTTGGGTCAGTATTTTGATTCCTTTCTTTCTGCCGTGACCTTATATGGAAACTTGGGTGTGACTAGTGTTGCTTTGGTCCAAAGTGCCAGCAAATTCAGCTCAAACCAGGTTGACTCTAAGGTCCCCTCCTCCCCCCTCCCCTCCCCTCTCCTCTCCTCTCCCTCTCTTTTTCTCTCTCCCTCCTTTCTTTTGTGGTATGGGGGATTGAACCCAGGGATTTTATACTGAGCCGTATCCTCAGCCATTTTAAAAATTATTATTGTTGCCTGTCAATGCTTGGTAACAATGGGGAAGAGAATGGCTGCCTGAGCAATGTCAGGGTAAATGTTGGGGTAGTGGGGGTCACAGCCAGAAGTGGCTGGAGAGGCACAGAAGAGCCTCAGAGGTGCCCAACCAGAGTGTGAAGAAAACTAAAACCTAGCTTACTGTATTTCAATACATTCATGACAGTCAGATAATTTTCCAGGTGTTCATCAAGATGGAAAACTCAGATTCCAATGAAAAAGGAAGTAGCAATCTGTCTGCAGCACATCAGAGAAGTCAGATGGACTGATTAGGTCGGGAAGGAGCTATCAATTTGTGAATACCTTGAGAGAAACAGCTTATAGACCCATGAGAGAGGGTGATTTTCTAGGCATCCCAGGTGAAAGTACTGAGGAGGAGTTGCTGAGAAGACTACAGCGAATTAAAGAAGGTCTGCCGTCACAAAACTCGGAGGGTTTAGAGCAGGTGGAGACTCTTCAGTTGATGCATCTGTCTAATGGTGACTCTGTAATAGGCTGGCAAACTGGAAATGGTGACTCTGTAATAGGCTAGCAAACTGGAAATGGTACAAGAATTGCACAAAGGGAAAGCCAATCTTAGAGACCACAGAGCCGGACAAACCAAACAGTGGTGATTTCAGATTCCATTTAGAGATAACCATTAACCTTCATAACGGGAGCCAAGACCCAGAGAAAGAAAATGAGCTATCTTCAAGATGTGCCAATGGAAAAATTATAGAGAACAACAGCCAAAGGCAAGTGGAAAATCCACCCTCTGAGTCAACATCTGCAAGTCCATCTAGGTCAAAATGAAATCCAACTGAAACATTAACAGAAGTCCCACCTACTAGAGATCAAAGGAGGGCAAGAAGCAGGAGCCCAGACCATTGCAGAAGCAGAGCTGAGCTGAAACAAGTAGGTCACATACTCATCCAGTGACGGCAATTCCACCAGGATCTCATCATGGTACCTCCTCACAAACTTTGAGCACCCTTAAGTAAACAAGACCAAGGGAAGTCCCAGGACCCAGCATTATATGACATCAAGACAACAAATAACCAGGCCTGAACTGCTAAGTAGAATTTTTTTTTTTGTAGCTCCGGAACAAGAAATATCTCTCGAGGAGCAGGTTCTTCGGACATAGGATCAAGACAGAGACCTTCAACCATAGTCCTTGATCTTCAAGTCAGAAGGGTTCATCCTGGAGAATATCCAAGATAACATAGCTAGTGGAACTCAACTGAGGTCTCAGATGCCAACTAACACTGTCATTTATGAACGTGAACAAGGTTTTAGACACACAGTTTCATGTTCTGAGCAGGCAGGTGTGAGAAATGTCAGTATCTTCAGGATTCCCATTCGTAAAATCTTAAATAATGATTTGTGAGAACATACCTATTGCGATTCAGACCACATCAAGGCAGACAATAACAGGTTTTGGTGAGCTAAGCTACTTTATGTACAGTGATAGCAATTCAGAACCTAGTGGCTCCATCTAAAGAGGGAATATGGGAAAGGGAGAGTCACAGAATGAAAGAGGGAGCTCTGGTGGTGGTAGCAGTTCTGGTTCTGGTTCAAGTTCCAGTTCAAGCTCCAGCTTTAGTGGTGCAAATTCTTATACTAGCTCAGAGCTGCTTAAAGGCAGTAGTGAAGGAAGCTCATCGTCAGTGCCAGGCAAGCGTGTTGATGTAGGACCCTACCCATTTGATGAAAGTGGCAATTTACCCTTCCTTACTCCGGCTTGATTTCTCCTTTTAAATGATGATGATGATGAGCAACCCAGAGGATTCACCAACTAACAGATTGACAACCTGGCACTGAGACGTTTTGGTGAAAATGGTGCATTAAAAGCCTATAGTATTTGTATTACAGAAGATAGAGCAGGCAACAAACTTTGTTAACTATCTCGTTCCCATGCGTAATGGTCCACTGTGTGGTCTGTGTCCACTGCACGTCCATGGTTGGCTGTCTGAGAATTCTACCTGTCCTATTTGTCACAGAGCAGTCTTAGCTTCTGATAATAGAGAAAATGTTGCATAATTAAGATCTCAACTCTTAACTATGTAGCTAGCATAATGACAGGTAAACAGGAATCACTTGCTTTATGTCCACTTTTTAAGTGGTGCTTAAATATAAAGTAACAGCCTGAATAGAGTCACTGCTTCCTGAAAGAATCATGTCCTTTTTCCAGTTCTAGTTCCAGAATAAAAGGAAGTATTTAAAAAACAAAAAATATATATTTTAAATTTGGAGTCAGGGTTTTGCTTGGTTGCAAACTTGCCTAGGCTGTGATCCTGTCTCTGCCTCCGAGAGACCTGGGATTTACAGGCATGTACCATCATACCTAGCTGCACACGTCTTTTTAAGGCTGGGATCACTTGCAGAATACAACCAGGTTTCTGAGGGTTAACAGATCTATGTCTTCCAAAGCTGAACAAGTTGGCATGGGCAGGAAAATTGTATGTGTACTGGATCTGGGATCTGAGCGTAGAATCTCACTGAATGCCCTATAAACTTAGTCATAGACAGAAAGCTGTGCAGGAGCGAGCCTGGGAGACAGGTTTCTATTGAGAGAAAGTTCTTACCCTAGATCCATCATTCTCAAGGGCACTGCTTTCAAATTCTTGTCTATAGTCTTCTCTAACGTAAAAGATTCTCCTAGAGAATCAGTTAGGCTGGTAGTTTGTGCTATGGAAATCCCAATGACTTTAGCCAGTCTAGGCTGACATAGGAGACTTGCATTTGTCCTTCAACAACAAGAAAATGCCACCTGTCCCAGGGCCCGTACAAGCCACAGCTGGGCATTGTGCCAATGAACAGTGCCCTCGATCACTTTACCAGGACCCAGGTCACCAGAGGCTCCTGAAGCTGGTCAAGGTCCCAAGATCAGTTCCCCAGTGAAGGTTGCTCACCTTGAAGTAAGAAATATGTGTGTGTGTGTGTGTGTGTGTGTGTGTGTGTGTGTGTGTTAGGAACAAGAAGGAATTTACTCTTCAATCAGCTCAATTCCTTTCAAGCAATATTTAATACCAGTTATTCACACATGAGTTTTGCTCTCAGGGAGCTTATGATTAAATGAAGGAAGTCAGTAGAAACAGATAATGTAAGTACACTGCATATTCAACAAGAAAGCAAAGCCTGAGCTAACCCCTAATGGATAAATTAGTCAAAAGGAGAAAGGTGGGAACAAGATTCTGGGGAGCATGAAAAGCAGCGAAGAGGCCTATGCCATTCAGAGGAAAGCTAGACACAGCCAGGGTGCTTCCCAACATTACAGATCTAGGGTTTTAGATCTTTCTGTTTTCTTCCCCCCTTTTCATTGTTTCCTCCAGAGCGTCTCCTACGTGATCTCATTTCATAAGGCAGTGAGTTCTAAGCTGAATTCAAGTCTCTAAAACAGCCCCATTCATGAGAAATCATGGAGTTCCCAACATACTTTGTTCCCAGAATACTTAAATATCTTGACATCAGGCTATTTTGGGAGTGATCCATCAAGCCAGTGTTAGATTCTAGACAGCCTAATTGGGCAGGAGACTAAAAGGGATAGACGGCACAGGGAGGAAGGGAGGGAAGAGGGGTGCACTAGTACTGTGGGTCTCCCTGGGTTAGTAGCTCCTCGCTAACTCTCAGCTTTTTCTGCAGACCCAGGTGAACTGATCAGGGAATTCTTAGTTCTTGGACTCAAGAGAAAAGAGTGACACAGTTACCAGAGTGTTCTTTCAAAATTTGCCATTTGATGGAAAGCATCCCTTTTTCTTTAATAACATTTTCTTCTAGTTTATGTGCTCTGTGAAGAAACACAAAATAGAAAAAAAAATTAACCAAAATCACATAACCTAAAGATAACTGCCAGCTAACATTTGTTGTAGATATTTCTAGTATTTTTCATGCATATACATTTTCTTACAAAAATAGTGTCATGTATGTTATTTTGTAGACTCTTTTTCTTTCTTAGGGAATTTGCATTTATTCTTCAGCTTAGCACATTGCAGGTCTATACCAGTGATATCAACTCCTTGGAACATGTGTGCTACAGTTCAGTTCATGGGTTAAACATTAATACAACATTTGTGTTTCATATAGATGATTCTCCATTTAAGATTAGTATTAAGCGTACTATGTAGCCACATAAAATGCATCTGCCAAACTGGGAATCAAGAAATCTGAGTAATTCTGTCAATATTCTGCCCTCAACTCAATGGGTAAATCAATTCCATATTGCTTTTCTGGAGAAAGTCCAAATTCTTTAGCATGGTATATGAGGTCCTGTATTGTCTGGTCCATTTAGCCACATACAATCACAAGTGCAGTTCCCAGAATGCAGTTTGCTCTCCTGTATGCCCATAATGTTTGATCATGAAGTTTTGGGAGGGAGCTCTAAAACACTCATCTCTCATTTCTTGCTTTTAAAAATTATTTAAGGGCTGGGGATTTAGCTCAGCGGCATAAGCGCCTGCCTGGCAAGCACAAGGTTGTGAGTTTGATCCCTGGTACCAAAAATAAATAAATAAATAAATAAATGGTATTTAAACAACTTTTAACTATGGCAAAATACACATAACATAAAATTTACCATCTTAAGCACTTTTAAGTGTACAGTTCAGTAATAGTAAGTACATACATGTTGTTGAGCATCTAATTTCCAGAACTCTTTTCATCTTATAAAACTGAAACTGTACCCTTTAACTTCCCCATTCCTGACTCTGGCAACTACTATTGTACTGTTTCTAGGAATCTGACTTCTTTAGGTGCCTCATGCCAGTAGAATCAGACAACATTTATCTTTTTTCATTTAGCATAATTTTCTCAAGGTTCATCCATGTTATACTGTGGCATGTGTCAGAACTTCCTTTAGACTGAATGAGATGACATCGTATATAGAAACACATTTTGTTTATCCACTCATTTGTTGATGTACTCCTGGGTTACTTCCACCTTTGGGCTATGGATAATGCTGCTGGCAACATGGATGTATAAATTATCTGTTCCTGATTCCCTTTTCCATTTTCAGGGGTTTATACTCAGAAGCGGAACTGCTGGATCATAGGACAATTCAATTTTTGCAGCTTCTTTTTTAAATTTTGCTTTTTTATGCTTCTTTTTCTCAGATTAATAACAAATTAGTCTTTTACAATATAGTTTTTTAATAGTCATAGGATATTTTATTAAGCAACCATACTTATCAAATCAGTTGTTTTCATTTCCATTATTAAAAACAGTGCTAGATGAATAAATATTTGTGTATGAGATGAGTTTATGAAAGCAGAATTATTCGATGAAGGGGGATGCCTTTTAAAGGTTTGGTTCATAGTGTTACAGTGCACACACAAGCTTCTAGAAGCTTCTTTTTATGGAATATCAGCCTCAGCTGCCAACGCCCTGCAGGCAATGGGGCCAGGGCTGGCAACTTAAAGATCCTATGGTTTCTCTAAACTTCACTCCAAGAAAAGAAATTTTTATACCAAACTTTTTATTTAGAAATGAAAGATATCATTCAAATAAGCAAAATTTCTAAGAGATGGAGGGAATGGGGTGTGAAGAAAGGAGAGGAGTAGAAGAGGATATAAACAGAACTAAAATGTCTTATGTACATGTACCAATTACCCATGAGAATGTAATCATTACATACTGCAAACATGTACTAATAAAAACAAAAACAAACCCCAAATAAGCAAAACGAATGATCAGATATCACCGCTGAAATTTTCATTTTATGTAAGTGATATCAAGTCCATTTAAAAAATGTTCCCTCCCAGTACATGTGAAAATTCCTCTCAGGTTTCTATGCTATTTTTCACTTTACAAGTCACTTTCACTTGTGTTTCCTAATATATTCCTTATATGGAATCTGCTGTTGCTTTCCCTGGTTTACACATGAAGAATTTGAGGCTCAGACAAGTGACTTGCCTGAGGTCATGGAGCTGATAATCAGTGTCTTCTGATTTTAAGTTCATTGCTTTTCAAATTACAGATGACTCACTTACCCGTCCTTGAGATCTTATCATAAGTAAGCGAGGTAAGACTTTTCCAAGACTTTTTTTTTTTTTTAAAGCTGGAAAAAGAGCCTCATGGTTTGAGGAAAGTAGTTGAAAGCTGTGATCTAATAAGAAGCCATTTTGTGGCTGACACAGAGAAAGTATACAAAAGAAAAGTGTCATTTTCTCCCTTTCCGTTAGGATGGTGTGATAGCCTTCACGGTGCTGGAAAGGTGATGTCAAATATGGTGGGATCTTCATGTTTTTAAAAACTTTATAGTTTTTTTGTTTAGTGTTCTATCAATCGCTGGAGGAAGAGTTTGTTGAAAATATCAACTATGTGTGAATTCATCTATTTTCCCCTTCTATTTGCTTTTTTTCTTTTTTTTGTTTTGCGGCACCAGGGATTGAACTCACAACCTTGCGCTTGCCAGGTAGGTGCTTAGGCCGCTGAGGTAGGTGCTTAGGCTGCTGAGCTAGATCTCCGGCCCTTGTGTTTTTGAGACAGGGTTTTACTATGCTGTTCAGGCTGGCCTAGAGCTCACTTTTTTTTATAGCCCAGGCTGGTCTTGAACTCACAACGATCCGCCTGTCTCAGCCTCTGGAGTGCTGGGATTACAGACGTGAGCCACCACGCCCGGCTTCCCCTTCTATTTGGTAGGGTTTTGTTATATGTATTTTAATTCTCTGTTATAAACTACACACTCACTTGAATTGTTGCGTTTGGCTGAATTAACTTGCTTACATTATGAAATGTCACCTTTTATTACTGATAGTAGTTTTGGTCCCGAATTCTGTTTTTTGAGAAATATTGCCTGCCATTCTGTGTTCTATGATCCGTGTGTGGTACACCTCTTCCCATCTTTTTTCTTTTAGCCAATTTATATCTGTATTTGAATGTTTTATCTTAATGGAAAGTATTTACATGTTCTTTTAAAAAAATCTAGTATGATAATCTTTGCCTTTCAATCAGGATAAGATTAAATCATTTAGTCATTTACATTTAATGTAGCTATCAAAATACTTAAGTGTAAATCTATCATCATATATATATATATTTTTTTTTTTTTGCAGCACCAGGGATAGAACTCGCAACCTCGTGCTTGCCAGGGAGGCGTTTAAGTCACTAAGCTAAATCCCCAGCCCTTGTCTTTTTTGAGACAGGGTCTTGCTATGCCATTCAGACTGGCCTTGAGCTCACTTTGTAGCCCAGGCTGGTCTCGAACTCACAACGATCCTCCTGTCTCAGCCTCCTGAGTGCTGGGATTACAGGCATGCACCACTAGGCCCAGCTCCAAATTATATATATATATATATTTTTTTGGCCAATCTGTTCTTTCTTTCTTTCTTTCTTTCTTTCTTTCTTTCTTTCTTTCTTTCTTTCTTTCTTTTTTTGGTTTTTTGAGACACTGTCTCACTGTGTAGCCCAGGCTGGCTTATAGCTTGCAGTGATCCTCCTGCCTCAGCCTCCCAAGTGCTAGGATTCCAGGCATGCATCATGACACCCAGCCAATCTGTTGTTTCTTTTTTCTTTTTTTTTTTTTTTGCGGCACCGGGGATTGAACTCATGACCTTGCACTTGCTGGGCAGGCGCTTAGACCACTGAGCTAGATCCCCAGCCCTGTTTTTGAGACAGGGTTTTACTATGCCATTCAGGCTGGCCTTGGGCTCACTTTGTAGCCCAGGCTGGTCTTGAACTCACAACGATCCGCCTGTCTCAGCCTCCCGAGTGCTGGGATTACAGGCGTGAGCCACCACGCCCGGCTCAATCTGTTGTTTCTTTACCCCTTCTTTTCTTGACCTCTTTTGGAATAATTGAACATTTCTTCCGATGCTACTTTATCTTTACTATTGCCTTAGTAGCTAAAATTCTGTATTTTATGCTTTAGTGGTTGTTCTAGGGCTTGAAATATGTACCTTTAACCTAGTACAATTTATCTTCAAATGATATTATAATACTTCATATATAACATAATAATTTTATGCCAGTATACTTCCATTTGCCCTCTCTGATACTTTACACTAATGTCATACATTTTAATTCTGCATATATTGTAAAATCCATAATACATCATGTTTACTTTTGCTTTAAATAACCTTAATTTATATAAATAAAAAATTTTGAAGCAAGTCTTTTATATTTAGCCACATATTTAAAACTTCTAGGATTCATCATTCCTTATGCAAACCTGAGTTTGCTTGCTTGCTTTTTTCCTTTCTTTCTTTCTTTCATGTTTTTTGAGATAGGGTCTTGCTATATAGTTCAAGGTGCTGAACTCCCTATGTAGCCTAGGCTGGTCTCAAATTCACAGCAATCTTTCTGCCTCAGTCTCCTGAGTGCCATGCCCTGAGTTTCTATCTGGTCCATTTTCCTCCTACCTAAGAAATTCTTTTACCATTTAGTGAAGTGCACATTTGCTGGTAATTCTCTCTGCTTCTATTTATCTGGAAATGTATTTATTTCAAGTTGCATTTATAAGAGATATTTTCATAGGACATAGTAACCTAAGTTGGCTAATTGTCACTTACTTTCAGCAATTTAAAGTTGCCAGTCCATTGACCTTTTTTTTTTTTTTTCCAGACAGGCTCTCACTTTGTAGTACAGGCTAATCTTGAACTCACTATGTAGCCCAGGCTGGCCTCAAACTCACAGCAATTCTCCTGCCTCAGCCTCCTGAGCGCTGAGATTACAAGCATGTGCCTCCATGCCTGGTCATCCCATTGACTTTTAATTTGCATCGTTTTTGAAGAGAAAAAACCAAAACCTCTTTGTTCCTCTGTGTATAATATTCTTTAGTCTTTTCTCCTTTCAAAATTTTCTATTTTTCAGTAAGTTTCACCAATTTCATTAAGTTACTGCCTGTTAAGAGTTTGCTGTATATTTTTTATGTCTTGTGGTTTATTGAGCCTTCAGATCTCTGGGTTTATAAATTTTGGCAAATTTGGAAATCATTTCTTCATTACATTTCCTGCCTCCCCTTCTGGGACACTAATTACATGTTAAACAGCTTGATGGTGTCTGACAAATCACTAACACTGGGTTCTTTTTGCTTTTTCATTCTCTCTGGAAAGGTTATATTGATGTTTTTTAAAGTTCGTTGACCTTTTATTTTACAATGTCTTACCTGCTGCCAATCACATGACATTATAATCATTTCATCTTGGATGTCA
>RJWT010033914.1:0-13794 GCA_004365215.1 Cuniculus paca
AAAAAAAAAAAAAAAAAAAAAAAAAAAAAAAAAAAAAAAAAAAGAAATAAAACATGGGATAGCCTCGGGCATATTTAATCCACAGGCAGATGCTGGAGGCCCAAAGGAGAGAAGGGTATGTATTGTTCATTTAAGGTAGGTATCTTCCCGGATAGGACAAGAGGAAGGAATTCTGCAACACCGTGGTTTTCGGGAAGGAAGCAAAGTGGGTTGGCCAGAAGCCGGGGAGTTGTGGCCTCTCTTCCCCATGTGCGGAAGTCAGAGTCGATGCTGTGAAGACTGTCGTTGTCAGGCTTGAGTGAAGGTCTGGATGGAGGAGAAGAACCCATGTTCAGTGTATGTCTCAGAGAGAGACAGCGAGCATGAGGATGGTGTGGCGCACGAGCTCCGGCTGGCATTGGGCGGAGAGGAGAAGTTGCTGGCATGGGTCAGGACAAAGGAAAATCAGTAGACCTAGGGGATCTAGGGAAGAACTTTTTAAAAATTAAAGTTTTCATTTTTAAAAATTTTAATTTTCCACTGATACTTTTCCATTGTAGTTGCTTAAGTTTGGTCAAGTCAGAATAGAGAAGATTAGAAAATAACTGTGAAACCCATTTTGTTCAAATAAGCTTTGTAGAATATAAAATTTGCTTAAGTTAAAAACAAAAACCTTCTAGAAAGTGTAATGGACAGGTAACAGAGTGAGAGTGACAGGCTTGTTGTAGTATTAGCTGCATTTGCTAATTAACATTGCTGTGTGATCTGCCTTTCTTTACTGATTTGTTGCTGCCACTTTGTACCCCAGCAGTGTGACTGAGAAAGTCGAGAGGTGATTTATCAGGCTGTATTTCAGTCTTCTTCCCAAAGACTGTGTCAGTTCCTGTTGATTACAAGTGGCAGTCCATTCTGAAGCAAGTTTTTCTTGTTTCTAGCTTGTGACCGTTGGTCAGTGCTTCCCAGACCTGATCTCCACCATGACGTCAACAGATTTGGCCACTCAGCAGTCTTACACAACAGGTAATTAGAGAAGTTTTTGCTTTTTTTTCTCTTAAGTTTAAAATGAAAATAAAATAAAATGAAGTGGAATTGGGCTCACATGTTATTCTCAGAATTTCTTCATCCTATTGGTTTTTTTACAAAATTGTATAGATATGGATTTCTTGACCTAGCTTTAAAATACTTGATAGGGATATGAATTTCATCAAGTGCCTTGTTTATTGGTCTGGTTTTGTTAGGAGGCAGAGCATGCTGTATTTGGTGGTGTCTGAATGCATGAGACAGCCAGAGCTACATATGCATTACTGTCTTATGTTCTCTGCCTTTCTCTTTGGTACGTAGGTTGTCAAGTTTCTAGTAGTTGTATCTGAACGGTAAAGAGAGTTTTGAGGGGGGAAAAAAGGAAAAAGAGCACTTCAGGTAAGGGATAATATAGGGGAACAGACATGGGGACATTGTTAAGCTTGTTACAGACCCCACACTCCTGTAAGCAGTGCCCGTACCGTACTGCCAGAGCTTTGTGTAAGTCTGCCCTGGAGAGGTCTCCATCTAGTAAGAGATTCGAAGTAGTCTTTTTCCTGTTCCTTATAGTGAACTTTAAAGACTTGAGAAGCTAAACAGCTTAATCACGTTAGTAATTTTTCTCATTTTGTTTCTGCTATTACTAGTATATCTCTGTCCCTTTTTAAAGTCAGAGTCATATAAAACCCTAAAGCTGCATTATATTGGGATCTTTTTGGGTTTCGAAATTTTTGTTATGGTGATGAAAAACAGAGGAAGGTATTTTAATTGGAATTAGAAAAAATAAAGCAACATTTTGAAGATGTGAAGAAAGAGTCAACGAAATTTAGAAACTAGAATTTTTGGAAGTAGCTGACATCTTTTTAAGTAATTATTTAATTTTTAGCAGTATATATGGTTTTAGAGTGAGAACGTTTGATAGTTATAGATTAAAATAGAAGGATTGTTGACTATCTTGCTTACTTTAAGTGTTATCTTCAGTTATAATCTGATGCTTCCTCTCTGAGGAAGACTCTTTAAAACTTTCTAGCAAGTGCTTCTTGAGGCTTTTCACCTCAAGCAGTGGAACCCTTGGCCATCACCTCGTCCTTGGCTGCCTGGCCTCAGGTTTCCTCATCTTTGTGTTCTTGGTGTTGTAGCAGGGGCTTGGCATGTAGTAGGCATTGGCTGAATGGCACCTGTTTATGCAGTGATTATAACCATCAAACAAATCATCTTCTGTTGGAACATTCTTAGGAGCTGAGTACAGTGGTGCATGCCTGTTATCTCCACTATTCAGGAAGCCAAAGTTGAAGCATAGGAACTTCAACGCCAGCTTGGGGGACTTAGCGAGACTGCCTTTAAATAAAAAGGGCTGGCAACGTAGCCCAGTGGTAGAGCACTTGCCTGGCACGTGTGTGTCTAGTTCAGTCCCCAGTACCACTAAAAAGGGAGGTTGATGCAAACTTTTAGCTAAGTTTACCATAAAACATAGTTTAACCATGTATCAAAGTTGAGAATGACTTGTCTGAGTATAATAAAGTTTTGTTTTCTCCTAATTCCAGTAGTGCATTTGAGCCTGGATCTGTGAGTGTGTATGGGTGTAGGGCAGAGTTGAAAGGGGCAGGAGTTGATGAGAGAGGTCACAGTGCTGAAGGAGAAACTTTGATTCACAGTGTTTATCCATGTTATAAATCAGTCAGCAGCACTGGAAGAGCTGTGCCCGCCTTAGTTGTTCAGGCTGCTTTTGAGGAAGGTGGGAAGCAGAGAAAAGGCTGTGAGGCATTGAGGCCACAGGGGACGTTGTGTTCCTCTCAGCTCCCTGGTCTATGCCTCTTTGAAGGCATCTTCTGACCCTTCTGAGCCTGTGTGTTACCAAAGGGATTTGGAATTGCTGGGAACACCAACTCTCCTGGGAGGAAAGGGAGCTTATTTGGGTTAAGCAACAAACTCACTAGCCAAATCCAGCCTGATCTATATGGTATCAAGTTGACAGTGAGATTAAAAACGAAACTGGTGATTTTTTTGTAATTTAATTATGCAGTTTTCAAATATGGTAACAAATATTTAGAGAACCACATAATCTTTATGCTTCAGTTATTAGTACTCTGTTGATTTGAGGGAAATAGAGGCAAAGTGCAAGTGACTTACTAAGCATCTCATTGTGGATTAGCATTGAAGTTTCTAGCAGCTGATAGGATCTTGGAGTTGGAGGAGATCCTTGAAGCCATCTCCCAAAATCTCATATAATGCACGCGTCCCTTTATGCCTGTTCAGGGCTGGTAGAGATATCTCCTGAAGAGGAGGGTATCTCTTAAGTCCAGGCATGGAAAATTTACTTAAGAGGGACACTCCTGGCTTTTTGGAAGACACTGATTATTAGCAAGTTCATGATATCATCTGGAATCTGCTTTTCTGTCTCTTCCACTTACTGATCTTGTGTCCAATCTTTAAATTGTTGCAAGAGAAGCATTAACCCTACACCATACAGACCTCCCTCAGATATTTAAAGATAGTGTTATCTGTTAGCTGTTATCACAGCCTCCAGCCTTATTTTCTTCAGACTGTTATCTGGAGAGGCTTGGTAAAATTGAGGATGACCCACTGAACATCACACAAGAGGCACAGAGATATTCCAGGCATGCAGCTGTTGCCCAGGATACTCTATGGTACAAATAATATCACTTTTGTAAACCTTGTTAGTCTTGTATTTTAAGAATTTTGAAAGTAGCATTTTAAGAATTTTCTCTTGAGCTATTATACTTACTTTTGGCTATGTGTACATGTACATATGCGGGCTGTGAATGATTTGGAATTAATATGTGTACTAAGCTGCACATAAAGTGTATAATTTTATAAATTTGACATAAGTACACTTGTGAAATCATCACCATAGTCAAGGTCTCACGAAGTTTATGTTCTCTTGTTTAAAAAAGAAAAAATCCTATCTATATTCATGAAAGATAATTGACTTGGGTTTTCTTTTCTTGTGATGTCATTTATCATTGACTCTCATGTCATTTGACACTGGAGTCTCAGAATGTGTTGGGAAGTGTCCTTTCTTCTTCCATTATGTTACTCAACTTTCGATTACTATGTCCAAATACCCGAGAAACCAATTTAGATGGGAAAGGTTTATTGTGACTGTGGTTTCAAAGATTGCGGTCTATGGTTGGGTGGCTCCAACCCTGAAACATTATGGCAAAAGGGTGTGGAGGAAGGCTGCTCACCTTACGGCAGCCAGGAAGCAGACAAAGTAGGAAAAAAGCCAGAGAGGCAGGAGCTGGGGAGAAGATACACCCTTCAAAAGCTCACCTTCAGTGACCTGCTTTTTCCAGTTAGACCCCACGTCTGTGTAGTTCATCCTTGAATTAATCCATGAATAAGGTTAGTGCCACCATTAACCTGTCACTCTCTTGACCTCACTTCTGAACGCTGCGGTGTTAAGGACCGTGCTTCATAAGGCACTTGGGGAAGTTTATAGTTTTGTTCTCTGAACAGTACTTTTCTTTGGAAAACAAACTCTGCAGAGAGTTCCTCCCACCAAGTTGTTTCAGTTTAATGTGCTTATTTCCAAAGGACTAGTACATGCACAGTTAATAATTAGGGAGGATGGAAAGCTAAAAAAACCCCAGTAGATTCCACAGGATGAAACTCAAACTATTTTAACAAATAGTTTTCTTTTAGGCATCAAAGTATATCACAGAATACACCAGAGACAAAACATTTGTTCTACTAAGGAATCTGACTTATTATCTAAACATTTTAGACCACAGAGTTAACCATAGGTTACACGTGTCTTGTAATAAATGTCTCAACGTGATAGAAGAGTCAACTTAAAACTAGAAAAAGCATGATTAGCTGTATTTTGGTGCCTAACATAACACAGTATCCCTAAAACGTAGGAAGAAACCTTTTCTTCCCTTTAAGTAGTTAATAATTGTGTCAGACAGATTTTTAAAATGTTAACAAAACTGATGAACAAAGAATCCTTGGAAATATATTGTCAGAGAAAATGAAAGTATTGAGCACATGTACAAGTCATTCTTCAGTTCAGTCTACTTCTGTGCAAGACTTTTTCTTTTTATGTGTTTTCTCTTTCTCCTCTCCTGTGCAGTTCCACTGTACATAAGTTATGCTTGACAGTGTCCCACAGGTCTCTAGCCCAGTTCATTTTCTTTAGTATTTTTCCTTTCTTTTCTTCAGATTATGTAACTGTTATATGATCTTTTTTTTCTTTTTCTTCGTGAAGTGTCAGGGATTGGACCTAGGACCTACGTGTTAGACAATTGCTGTACCACTAAGTTACATCCCCTACCCTACTGATCTGGCTTAAAGTGCTCATTTTTTTTCCCTATGCCAAGTTAAATCTGATGTTGGGTTGCTCTAGAGAAGTTTTCATTTTCTGAATAGTATTTTCAACTCCAGAATTTCCTTTATAATTATGTCTCTTTATTGTTATCCCCTATCTGTTGAATTATTTATGTCATGCTTTCATTTATTTCTTTAGATCTAATCCCTCCCCAAATGTATTAGTTGCTTTGAAGTCTTTGTCTCCTAAATCCAACATGTGGAACCCATGTGAATTGTTACTGTTTATTTAGGGTCTTGTGAACTTTAATTCTGTGGGTTGTTTACCCCATAGTGTGTCGCTACTAATTTCTCTTCATAGTTGTTTTTTATTTTAAGCCTAGGGGTTACCCCCCCTAGATTAGTGTAGCTTAGAGTTCAGTCAGTGGTTTTGCTTAAATATCCTCATCCAGTAAGGATTCCACTATTTCTTGATGGAGCCACTTGTGATTCAGTGAATCAGAGTTTCAGAAGTTTACAAGTATGCCTTAGCTTTTACTTTTTATAGTTTCAAGCCCTCATATTCAGTAGGTCAGAGTAGATTGCTGTGAGCTTTTTCATTAATTTTGGAGCCTTCTCGAAGTCTGTGTAAACACACAGCCTTCCAGACTGACATGCAGCCTTTCTGGCAGATGTGGAATCTTACTAAAACCTACTATGATTACCTTGTCTCTGAAGGGGGAACTGGACTTCATTTAAAAGTCTTAAAACTTTGACCCTAAACCTCAGGAGGATTTTGCCTTCTGACACTTCACCCACTGAAAGATAATTAAAAAGAATAAAGCAAGGACCTGGCATGATAATAAGGGAATATTGGGCAAAAACTAAGAGATGAATGAAGTTCAAAGAGGGTAACCAACCTGCTTCAGCCTCTGACAGTTTAGTTATTCAGCTGTGGCAGTGGGGAGCTGGAGCTGAGCCTTTGGCTGACTCTCCAAGCTGAAGGTTCAGGAGCCAGAGGTATTTTGTACACAACGAGTGCTAACTACGTATTTCTGAATGAATAAATAAATAAATGGATAGATGATTTGGACTTTGTTCTTTTTAGAAACAAGATACTATAAATGGTCATATAAAATTATTTTTTTATCTTTAAAGACAAAATTAAACTCAAGACCATGTATATTATTAGTCATAAATGTAATATAATCTTTCAAATAGAGATTTAAGCAAAATACTTTTCCCTCCAAAAAAATTTAAAACTTTTTTATTGTGAAAATTTGAAGCACACACAGAAGTAGAGGTGATAGTATGATGAACCTCATGTGCCTCTTACTCAACCTTAGCAGTCAACTACTGACTGCCCTAGCCCACTCCAAGTTAGTTTGAAGCAGTTTTCCAGCATAATAGGATTTTGTAAGTAGACATTTCAGATTACAGTTGATTCTTATTATTCACAGTAGTTATTTTCTATAAAGTCACTATAAACAGTGAATATTGAATTACTGCTCCCAGAGGATGTACAGGGTTAGGTTTCACCAATCCTCTGATCACATTTTCATAAGCCAGTCAATACAAAATGTTGCTTTATGTATTTTTGTGTTGAAAGACACTTAGTTTTAACATATGTTGTTGATTTGTTAGCATTGAGCTGATAACCAGCAGTCCTTAGACTCACCTATCTAATGCATATCTTCTCTGTAAGGCACATCGCAACGTAGAAACACAAGATAGCACTTCAGCACCATGCTGGAGGTTTTTTTATTTTTTGTTTTTTGGTTTTTGTACTAGGAGTCCAACTCAGGACCTCACGCTTGCCTGGCAGGCACTTGTACCGCTGAGCTATATCCTCAACCATGCAGGCTACTTTTAAACATTGGAATCATAGCATACAGCACAAAAATTAAAAAAAAAAAGTGGCACTAAGGAAATCATAAAAGGGACACTTGTTTATAGTCTGAGATCTGAAACAAGAAGTGAGAATATCAGAGGTATTTTTGGACCTCAGCTGGGAATGTGCATATTTGTCAACTCAAAATTTGTTTTTTTTTTTGTCAACTCAGATTTTTCACCACTGCATGCACTTGCTTAAAAGTGATCATGAAACTCCTACAAGTTTTGAATTCAGAGTTAGAAATAAATTTTAGCAAGTAGACAATTTACAAATATAAAATTTGCAAATACGGTGATTGTACTGAGTGTTTTTTTTTTAATGTGGTATTGGGGATTGAACCCAGGGCCTCATGCATGCAATGCAGGTGTTTTACCATTGACGTATATCCTTAGTTCTCTGAGTATCTTTTATTAAAAATACTTTCTTTTGAAAATATCACCACTATATACTTATGACACTTTTAAAATTGTTAATAATTCTTTAATATCACACAGTGTCTATTTAATATTTAAATTTCCCAGTTGTTTCATAAATTTTTTTTTTTTTTTTTTGCAGCATCAGGGATCAAACTCACGACCTCGCACTTGCCAGGCAGGCGCTTAGGCCAATGAGCTAAATCCCTGGCCCTTGTCTTTTTGAGACAGGGTCTCACTATGCCATTCAGGCTGGCCTTGAGCTCACTTTGTAGCCCAGGCTGGTCTCAAACTCACAACAATCCTCCTGTCTCAGCCTCCTGAGTGCTGGGATTACAGGTGTGTGCCACCAGGCCCAGCTTGTCCCATAAATTTTTAAAAAGTTGAATTTGTTCAAATCAGGATCCAAATGAGATCTGTATATCACAACTGGTTAAAATGTCTTTTAGTCGGGCATGGTGGTGCATCCCTGTAATCTTAGCACTTGGGAGGCTGAGGCAGGAGGATCACCTTGAGTTTGAGGCCAGCCTGTGCTACATAGTGAGTTCCAGACCAGCCTGGACTACAGAGAAAGACCCTGTCTCAACCCTCCCCCACCTTAAAAAAATCTTCTAAGTTTCTCTATATTTATAGGCTCTCTACTCATTATATTTTCTTTTATTTCTTAGAGATTGTGTTGCTTATTCTGTAGAATTGCTTATAGCCCAGTTCTTCCCACCCCCATCTGCGGACTGATTCCAGGGCCATGCACATGCTAAGCAAGTGTTATAGCACTGGCCTGTACCTCCAGCCCCAGATTTTGATTATAGTATCTCCATGCTTTTGAGTAACGTATCAGTCTCTCTTCTGAACTTCCTGCAAATCAGCTTGATCAGATTTATTTCAGGATTTTGATAAGATCACTTCATAGGATTTATTCTTTTTCCTTTATTTACTAATGTTCAAAATAAAGTACTGATTTCTTAGAAGCATTGTCCACAGACAGTGGATGAGATGTCTTCCTCAGGGTCAGGAGGTACAAACTCATGGATTTTAAAATACAAGCGGATGTGTTTCAGTCCATTGTAGTTCTTATTCTTTTCAAGTTTTAAACATTTCCTATTACTAGCCAGTGAACATCTTTTCTTGGAGGCTCTTGAGTTTTTTGACATTATCTTTGTCTTTCTTTCTGATGTGACCAGATTTTATAGATTCATTCTGAGCATTTCTTGACAGA
The DNA here is from genome assembly GCA_004365215.1 of Cuniculus paca. Lineage (NCBI taxonomy): Eukaryota > Metazoa > Chordata > Mammalia > Rodentia > Cuniculidae > Cuniculus > Cuniculus paca. Next base: position 8,792 of record RJWT010033914.1, read on the forward strand.
CATAAAATTAAGACTTTTCTCTAAAAAGTTGTAGTTTGAGAGAAGTGGTGGGGAGGTTTAAGTACTATAATCTGAGTCCTAGTTGAGTTCATTACTACTGGATTAATCTGTTAAGAAGACAGGTTAAATGGAAGTGTGGTTCTTATTATTAACAACAACAAAAAAATGAGTTGTGTGTGTGTATGTTTGACCCCCTCAATGGATAAATAGCACATACTCTGAGGTTTTTTGATGTTACCAGTAGTGATGTAGTGAATTGCCTCATGTGTATGCCTTTCTGTGTTTTTGTTATTGAACCTTTGTGATAGACTTCCAGAAATATGATTCCAAGTTTGAAAGTGTATAGTTTTGTTTAAAATTTCCAAATTCCCTTCTGTGTACTTATGCTATTTTACATGCTCAGTAATAGCGTGTCAGCTTGCTCATTGCCCTACAGCCTCACCATAAGTGCCATCCAACCTTTGTGAGATTTCTTTCTTTGCCAGTCTAATAGATGAGAAATGCTACGTGGCTGTCGTTTTAATTTGCATTTCTCTTATGATTGAACATCTCTTCATATGCTTAAGGTCATTTGCATTTTTTCCTAAAAACTGGCTAAAACCCTTTCTGTATTAAAATTTTTCCTGCCTTAGGGAGTTTAAGTCAGATGGATGTAGTTTTTTTCTACTCTTGGATATAAAGTTCATCCATTCTTTTCTAGAATTCACATGACTTTTTTCAGGTGGTTCTCTGATTCATTTGAAACTTACCTTGGTATATAGAGTGAGAAATTGGATCAATTTTATCTTTTTCTAAATGTTTTGTTATGGTGATATAGTTTACTGGAAAGTTCGTCTTTTCCCCATTAATTTAACTAGCTACTTTCACCGTATATTTTCATATGCACATTCAGAGGTGGGCTGTTGGAACTATTCTGAGTGACCATAAGTCAGGCTGAAAGGGTGGAATTAATGACTTTTGAGATCTTTAAAAATAATTTCTTAGAGAACTTTTGATATATAAGAATGATCGAAGATTGTCTGTAAAAAGTTCATGGTGTGTTTATTAAGTTTTCAGTAAATTCCTTCTTTCCCTTTTTGATCTCGTAGCACCATGTATGTGTTTGGTGGTTTCAACAGTCTCCTCCTCAGTGACATCTTGGTGTTCACCTCAGAACAGTGTGAAGCGCACCAGAGTGAAGCTGCTTGCGTAGCAGCAGGACCTGGTATCCGGTGTGTGTGGGATACAGAAACATCTCAGTGTGTCTCCTGGGAACTGGCAACAGAAGAGCAAGCCATAAAGTTAAAATCAGAATGTGTTTCCAAAGGAAGTAAGTTTTTCTCTGCTAAGAATTTAATTAGAGATCTAATTTTTTTTGAATTATGAAGAAACTTAGCAACATGTACACTTTTGTTGTTCACTTCATTATCCATAATTATTTAGTAATACTTGCACAGAGCCTTTTGGGGTATTTGAAAATTGTTTCGTAAACATATTCTCAGTGGATGAAAACATGCCATGTGGCTCGTAGAAGTTCTTGGCAAATGATAGAGGCAATACCTTCTTGGCATTTCATAGACTTTGTACCCAGCTCCAGAACCTGGCTGCATTTGGTCTGAGACAGTGCTGTCTTGTGGAACATGTTTTGATGATGAAAATGTTCTGCACTCTTTCACTGTGGTAGCCACTAGCCACATGGGGCTATTAGACACCCAAAATATGGCTAATATGATGGAAGAACTGAATTTTCTTATTTTATTTAATTTTAATTAAAAACTACATGTGTCTAATGGGTACCATATTAGATTATGGACGTCTAACATTAAAAATGAGAGTACATGGGTCAACCCAGAAAAACCATGTTGTAGTAAATTGTTCTGGTGGGTAGAGATAGACCCATCCTTTTTTTTTTTTTTTAAAGAGAATAGAACAAAACGAAACAAAACAAAACAAAACAAAACAAAGTCAAACACAACATAGCATTTCAGAACAGAATACTGCAAGCTATACAGGTCTTCAAAACATAACAACAGGAGATTAACAATGGCTACCGTAGTGTCTCTTACCTTCTTTGAAATGGTTATTCATACATTCACAGACAATAAACTCAAACAAAACAAAATAATATAAAACCAGATAAAACAAAAGAGTGAAATTATTACAGGCCTTCAAATCAGACAACAAGAAACCAACAATGACTACCTTAATGCCCGCTGTTTTCTTCAAAAGAGCTGTTCCTATCTTCTCACATACTGCAATCAAATAGTAGAAAAGAAACTTACACCAATCAAATCAGAGAATAAAAGCACCATTGGACTTCAGAACCTTTCCCCCATATTTATCGGGAATTTTGGAGATAGACCCATCCTTACAAAGTGTTTTCTAACTCTCGTAGTTGGATATAGCAGTGATAGGGAGACAGAAATTTGCTGAAGATGAACAGTGATTCCAGCTTCTAGAACCTTCCTCCATGTTGCTGAGGATGAACAGTGATCCCCACTTTTAGAACCTTCCTCCAGGTTTTCCAAACTGCTTTCTTCATTCCACCTACTTAGCTTCTTGCCCTTTTCTTCTGACACAGAGCACAGAACAACACAAAGAACAAATATATTAGAAAGTCCTTTAAAAGTAGGAAAAATAACTCTGCAAAATATTTGTTCACATCCATTAAAGTATATTGACAGAATTCCTTACCTAATAGGATCGGAGAGTTGTAGTGCACAGAGGCAGATTTTACTTTCCTGGGTTGCTCCAGATGAAGCTGTGTAGGAACATGAGTCCTTGGTAAGAAGTTGGTGGTTCTCCCAGATTCATTGATGAATAACAGAGATTACTGGAAACTGGTAGGGTTAGTCACTGTCTCTGGAAGGAGGCAAAATCAGTAATTACTCTGTAATCAAAATTTTAAAAGTTCAAGCCAGGCGTGGTGGCTCACACCTGTAATCCCAGCACTCGGGAGGCTGAGACAAGCAGATCATTGTGAGTTCAAGACCAGCCTGGGCTACAAAGTGAGCTCAAGGCCAGCCTGAACGGCGTAGTGAGACCCTGTCTCAAAAACACCAGGGCTGGGGATCTAGCTCAGCGGTCTAAGCACCTGCCCGGCAAGAGCAAGGTCATGAGTTCAATCCGCGGTACCGCAAAAAAAAAAAAAAATTTTAAAAGTTCAAATTAAACATGCAGTGTATTGGAAATAATTTATTTAAGTAGTTCAGTGTGAACCATCCCATCTTACATGTTGACTCTGTTTCATTCAGTTTTGGGTGGCCTTGATCCTTGCATAGGAAGAACCACTTAGTGAACCTTTGCTTTTTTTATTAGTGGGTTCTGCCATGTGCCATACCTGTAAGATGCTTCAACAAATGAGGCAACGTGGTTGTGCAGCTTCTCTTTTCTGAGGTCAAGAGGATGTGCATCACATCTGCAGCAGCCCAGAAGTTCTGAAACTTGCACTCTTCTTTTTTTTCTTTTTATGATACTAGGTATTGAACCCAGGGCCTTCACTCTAAGCTGTATTCCCAGCACTTTATATAACATATATAGTATTTAAAATATTAATCTATAACAAATAATACATACTGTATATTATATATAGACTATAGTACATAAATATATGATACATAAATCACATAGAAATATGTACATCATTCATAGAAATATGAGATATGTAAATGCATATATCGTGTAAAATATATATCACAAATATATATGATGCATAAATATGTGGTATATATAAATACACATCATATATGAAAATACATATCACGTATATAAATATACAAGGTCTCACTGAATCACTTAAGTTGTCCAGACTGGGTTTGAACTTCCTGCCTGAGCTTCCCAAAGTGCTGGTATTACAGGCGTGTGCCACCATGCCCAGCTGAGATTGCACTCTTGAATTCATGTGTATATGTGCAAAATACTCAGCTAGTGCCTGTTTTGAGGATTTCTGGCACTATTTCCTGTACCCAAACTAGCCTTGGTTGTTTTTTGTTTGTTTGTTTGTTTGTTTGTTTTGGTGTTGGGGATCGAACTCACAACCTTGCGCTTGCCAGGCAAGCGCTTATGCCACTGAGCTAAATCCCCAGCAAGCCTTGCTTTTGTAACTGGGAGGAATGGCATGGTCTCCTGCATTGCTTTCTTTGGCTCCTAGGAAGCTCCCATTACCATTTTTTCTTTGAGAAGAAAAATATTCAAAGACCCAGACTTTCACTATACATTATAGTTGTTAATTTACCTTTTTTTGCTTTTTCACTTTCGGTATTTTTTTTTTGTTTTCTTTTATACAAAACAATATTTCTTTATATCACCTATTTATTTCCAAGCTCTATGTTAACCTGAACGTCCCAATATATTTCCTTCCAGTTTTCCTCTTCATTTTACTTCTCAACTACTGTATTATTATGATTATTTTAACTATATCAGATTGTCCTTAACAGAAGCTGTCACAGTTAATAAGTTTTTTCTCTTTATAGCTCTTGACCATGACAGATGTGACCAGAACACAGATTGCTACAGTTGCACAGCCAACACCAATGACTGTCACTGGTGCAATGACCATTGTGTCCCTAGGAACCACAGCTGCACGGAAGGCCAGGTCAGGTGCTGTTTCTCAAGGGCATCATGGAGGATAGAAAAATTCTGCCTGGATTTAGGTAGAAGTTGAGTAATGCGTGAATAATGACCCAGAATTATTTTTAAATGGGATATAGATTTGGATTTTATTATTGCTCAGCTTTTCTTTCAGAGAGAATGTTCTGTGCATTCTGATTCCAAGGATCTCACGAGCTACAGGGTGTGTGTGTGTGTGATATAATAGAAGAAGGTGGTAGTGTTGTGTAAGAACTGTTGGCCCTGGGCAAGGCAGGGGCTAAGTACCAGCTGCTGGGTGTGAGGCTTGTAGTGCTGAGCTTAGCCCCTGTGTATGGTTTCAGGAGAAAGTTAGGATTTGAAGCAGGTATATATTGGCCCATACTGAATTGTGGAGATGATAGACTTTGCAAAATATCTTTGTCTTTTTTATATCT
>RJWT010033915.1:0-13792 GCA_004365215.1 Cuniculus paca
TGTGTGTGTTTGAGACAGGTAGTCACTACATAGTTCAGACTGTTCGTAAACTCGCTATGTAGCACAGGCTGGCCTCAAACTAATGGCTTTCCTCCTTAGGCTCTTCATCTTCTAATTCTTCTGGATGGATCGCTCACTGCTACTAGATTTGCACTTCTCAGTGGAATGTAAGAGGACATTAATGAAGGGATCTGTGCTTATCTCAGAATCCTAATTCATTATACCCCAGCCCCTCATTTGGGGCACTTAAAGGGGAAATTTGACATTAATAGTTCATTTTTTATTCTCTAAGGAAGGCATAACCATCTCATCTGTGTGTACTTAATGTTGTTCTCTTTGGTAAAATGCAGCCCCTTACCTGGAAGCCCTGTGAAATTTGCAAGGAATTGGAAAGCTCATGCTTATACAAAAGGCTGAGTCATTTTCTAGGAATTACTGAGAATTCAATTGCTAACAAGATTCTTCAGAAAATGAAGCTGACTGAACATAATCAGTTCTCCCTAATTGATTGCATACAGTTTTATTACATAACTGATGGTCTTAAACCTCCAGCCAATTAGTTTGTCAAACAGAGGTTAAATTCTTGACTGGTTTATTCAAGCTAAATTTAGGCAGGATTTACAACACAACTGGCCTTATCCAGGCAGCTAAAAATACACTCTTTAACAACTGAAATTAGTATAGACTTCCTGGTAACCAAAAACGAAAAAAAGGAAAGTTCCATTAAAATGTTAGCCTTAAATAACCAACACATTAAGTCTGGGTTATATTTTACACAATGAAATTTCCTTTGTTATATAGTTACCTAATCTCGATATCTTTTAAATATTTTTTTATGGTTGGTGTCAGGGTTAATGCTGTATTTGAAATTATTAAACTAGAATTAGGCAAATATCAGTCTATTTCTCTCAGATATTAATGAGAGGCATTTCTTAAGGAGTTCACCACCATTCAGTTATTAAGTTTTCACCAACTTCTAATGTTTGGCCAAGAGTTTACTCTGTCTGAAGAGTTTACCATTTTTTCTGAGCATATTCCTCATAGTCCAACCAAGTCAATTAAATGATCCTCATTATATACTTATGTTTATACTAAATATTTTAAGATTCAATTAAGTGAAATTATAATAGATAAGGCAAAGTGTTTCCCTAAAAGAAATAAATCAAGTTACCAGTTTTTACTAAGCATCTGTTATGCATTCAACTCTATACCAAGTAAAATGACATATATGAGTTAGACACAGAGGTGTGAAACAGAATTCATGATTTTAATTCTATGCTAGTGTTAAAACATGGCAATAGGGAAATTTTTAGAAACTATTTCTTCAAATTCACAGAAATTTATGTGCTTTATAAGGTACAGGTCAGCAAACTTCTGTAAGTAACCATATAGCACCTTAGTTTTGAGGGTTAAGAGGCAAAATCAAAGATAGCATGTGCGTATTTATATAGTAAGAGAAAAAACAAATTTCTATAATTTTTACTAATGAAATTCAAAACATATCTGGTTTACCATATTTCAGACAATGCCATGTAATTAACTAGCAGAAGTAATTACTACATATTGTATCTTGTAAAACTCAAATAAAGAACAAATAAGTCAAATGTACCAAATTTTCTCTGGGACTGAGAATCAGCAGAAATCTCCCTCTTTTTTTTTCCTTGTAGTTGCCTTTCATTCAATAAGTATTAAATTTCCTGCAATTTGTACTAGGTGATGAAGACACAAAGACAAATAAAACCTGCCCTCAAAGTGCTAAAATTCAAGAGTAGGAAAACAAACAAGGCATAATAATGGCATGTAAAGCATGCCAGAATGACATGTAAACAGTATTCCAAAAACACTCGCATAGAGTGCTACATAGATGTAGAGGGAAGACCTTGTTAAACCATGTATATTTCTCCTCTTGCGGTCTTAGCAATGAAGGACACTGGATATGCAGAATATTAAATTGATCAGTTCTCCATGTGTTGCTTCTGCATAACTGTTCTGATCTATTTTCATCACACAGATTTATAGCACTGGATGTTCCAGGTGGTCCTGCCTGAATATGAAGAAGCAATGATGACACATTTAAGAATTTCATTGTGTGTGTGTGTGTGCACGTGTGTATGTGTGTGTTTTCTCCTGCCAATTAAGATTCTGATTCTTTGAGGGCTTGAGTTAATGCAGAATTTTTTTCTTACAGTTTCAAGAATTAAAAAGAGGATTGACAAGAACAGATAAGTAAAAACCCATATTATTTAATACCAAGCCAGAAGAAAGATAACTACTCTAATATTACTTTTTTACTATTTTTCAAACTAAATTCTTAAAAGGCACTAAGAATTAAAGAAAAAATTAATGCCCCACATAATAAGCTACCAATGCACACATTTTTACATAAATTTAGAAAAAGAACAGTGTCAAGCTTCCTCCCTCCTGCAAGGCCCATTTGCTGCCATTAACCAGTTTCTTTAGGAGGTGTTCCTGATCCACACAGTGGTGCTCAGCGTAACAGTGTCAGTCTGGTGCGGGTCTCTTGTAGACCAGCTGCTTTTACTCTGAAAAGAAACATGTTCACGTCTCACCTCTGAGAGGGTCTGGGCTTAAACCAGTGCTGTCTAGTGCCAAACTTCAGTGAAATTCAAAATTACAAGGTCTTGATTGTATTCCCAGGTTATCATAATAAAAGACTCATTTACTTAGCTCTGGAGTTATTTTAAAATTTCCTGATTCGAATAGCTGTATTAATTGATAAAAACAATGCTAACATTTTAAAAACCTGAAGAGCTCTGTCCTAGAGATGTTCTAAAATAGCAACATGTTCTAAAGCAACAACATTTCAAATTGATGAAATATTAAAGAAACTTGAAACATTTTTGTGTTAAAACATCAATCAGTTGATGACTTCAGCATCTCTCTGTTCTATACCAAAAAGATGCAGATGATCACCTCTGGTGTTCTCATTCCTGGAAAGTTTAACTGGCAAAAAGCATATATACCTGTGTGTCCATGTGCTCTGGTGTGGCTAAGGGATCGCAGGCTATTCTCATGTCTGTTCAATGATCATCATTGGAAGGGTGCCTGGGACACTCTCAAACATGGTTTCTGTCTCCCTGTCACACCAGTCATGCCAGTACTAGTGGGAGGCTGCACCCAGATGAGAAAGACTATGGCCAACGTGTCTCAATCCCTCCCCTAACATCCACTAATTGACACCTGTGGAAATGGAGTTTACTGCACAATTCACTCAACCTGGAAGCTATTTTCTAAGTAGGTGTATAAGGCATAGACATTTATGAAATACAGAGAATGATCCAGAATCACACACTGTCCAAAGGTATAGTGGGTTCCAGCAAGGCAAAACATTTAGTTTTACTAGGAAGGGAGGTGGTGCCCAAAGAGGAGGCCAGTGAGTTGTGAGACAGTTTAGAGCACAAATTACATCAGATTTTAATGCTAATAAAATGAAGTTTTATTTTGCAAAATTAAGGAAAGTCAGTGAGAATTTTATGCTGACATACTCAGGACTAGATTTACATTTTGGAAGAAGCACTTCTCTGTGCAAACTGCAGAATTACAGAGTTTTAGACTAAGCAAAACAGAATGGTACTTATAGTTATGGTTCAGGTACTGTCATACCAAGATGGTAGGGAGAAAATGGAAGAGAGACAATGGATTTAATAGCTATTAAGAAGACAGATTTGGCAAGCCTTTCCATTTGTATGAAGGGAGCGACTGAGATGGAGCCATCAAGAGTGGTTACCAATATGGGAGACTGGTAGAGTTTGGAGGGTTGAAGAAAGGCATCCTAAAACAAGCAGAATGGAGACACTGGATTAGGTAGCTAGATATTTAGATCTGGGAGTACGGGCAGGGATGAGTCTATGGAGAATAGATATAGATATTTAGGGTCTTCAGCACAGACCTGGTAATCAAAGACCAGGATATTGATAAAATCAGGAGAGGAAAAAAGAGGAGAATGAGGAAGTGGTTAATATCTAGACTTTAGGAAATGCTAATGTTAATGGCAAAGGTAGAAGAGGATTCAGATGGAGAATTTAACAAAGAGGCAACAGATGTGGTAGAGATGGCTTCCAAATTTGTATTTGGAAAAGAATCAGACCAGGGATCAGGTCAGAGGGGGATTTGATGATTCTTTACACAGTACTTGACACAAGAACTGAAAAAACTCAACTGCTCATGTCAAAGAACTGAAGCAGTTGAGGAACAATCTCTGAGTATTCCCGGAGGAGCTCACCCTAGTACTGAATGATAGGAGAAAGGGGACAATGTATTGTGTCAGAAATTAGAGGAAGAAGTGAATTTAAGAAGCAGGGGTTGGACATAGTGTCAGTTTCCCCAAAAATCATACAGATAAAGGAAAAACAATCCAGCTAATTTGGCAATTGTTAATGTTTTCTGATGCAATTTCAGTGAAATAATGGGGAGGACATCAAGTCACAGTGGGGACAGACTGAATAAGAAGTAAGGAAGAGTCAGTGAGGCCAGATTTTCTTTTACTTTGTCTATGAAGAGACGAAGAATATGCCAGTAGCCCCAGAGGATGCTGGGTCAAAGAGACTCAAAGATACTTTGACAACACAAGAAGAAGTCCTGTCTTAGAGCTACTTCTCAGAACCTGATGTGATGTACCTGCAATGCCAGCAGCACAAATTGATGGCTGCCCTTCTCTAGAAAATGTCTCTCCCATAGGACCCCATTTCCATCTAAAAAGTCCACTGTGAACGATTAATTTATTTGGACCTTAAAGGCATTTTACTGGTAGCAATTTTCAATTAAAGTGCAAATATCCAGGTAACAACTGGAAATGAGGCCAGAATAGATGCTTGAAGTAGAAAGGAGAAGTCAGAAGGCAAATGCAAAAGTAGAAAAGAAAACCTTTACCTGCTCCATAGCTTTGCCTGAGCTGGTCTTGAGTTCAACCACTATTGATAACATGAAATGAAATGGTGTGTTTAGTATGGGCAGAGAAGGAAAGTTCTAATTAATTACTGGTACTGCTTAGCTAAGTTATTCTTCTTTCCTTATCTGAGAAGAGGCATGATACACAGAGTATCAATTATAAAAATAAAAATATTGATTTAAACTTCATATTAATTTGGATCAAAATTGCATCTATTAATGAGATACAGAAGGCACTTACAAATGTTAAATGCCCCAGAGTCAGACTTATGAAAATCAATTAGTTTTCCCTACAATGTACAAGTACAGAAAGGACGTTATGAAGAAATCTAGTGACTTTTCCCCTCAAAATATCTTTGCCAATTCAAATACCTCACTCACTGATCCTTGGATGTCTCCTGTTATCCTCACCCCAAATTCTTTCTTCCAACCGTATGTCCAAGGAAACAGTTCTGTTCTCTCATATATTAGAAGCAGGTCAATTGCAATTTGTATGTGCCCAATCAATATACATCTTTGTGCATATAAGCAACTGGAAATAATGCTTTCAATCTGAGAAATACTGAAATCCTAAGATGTTCCTTTCTTTCTTTATCAAATTGAATGCACTTTCCCATTCCTGTCTTGGACAACTTTATAGATATCATCTAATTCTCAGCTCACTTCAGGATTGGTCCATGAGAAAAAATAGGTATCATAAGAAATAAAATAAGGAGAAAGAGAAAAAGGAGTAGAAAGAGCAGGGGGAAGAGGAACTATTAAATACCAGGCACAATCTTTTACCTGCTTAGTTTCTGACAGTCCTCTTGAGTGTCCCAACACTGTCCCATTTCGCTGCCTATCTATTCATGCTTTTTTCTATGGTCTCATCCCAGTCAAATTCTTATAATGCCTGCAAAAATTTGATCTGATTCTCCTCCAAAATATAAATGAAGTTTCTTATAGTCTATTTTAGAACAACCTTCAACTAAGAATGAAAAGAAAAGGAGGAACAAAGAGGGGGGTCATGGAGAAGAAGGAAAAGGAAAAACAAAGGCCATACATAACTATTCAAGCCTAAAAACTAAGAGTTGCTATCTGATGCTTTTCAGAAAAGTTTGTTAATCCTGTCTGAGATCATAATCTTAGTTCCCTCCAAATGTCCCTTGATGTCTTGAACTTCTCCGTTTATAATATTTATGATTTATTTTACAATTGGTTGTTTGATATCTCTTATTTGTACTACACTGTAAATTCTGTATAGTAGTCATGTCCATCTTTATCACACTGTATCCTAAATGTTTATCACATGGTAGAGTCTCAGCAAACATTCACTGAATTAACCAAAATTAAAATTAAAATTAGGACACCTTCCACATTGCTGGTATCCACAAATAAACCATGAGAATAATTTCAGGAGTGTATAACTAGGACAACTATATATCTCCATCTCCATTTTCATAGGACAATAATGACTTACACTTGTTGCCCCAGCAAAATTATTAATGGTTTTACCCTTCCCTCATCAAAGTGTTCTAATTTGAGAGAGGCTGAAATACTGAGACAAAAATTGTAGGTCCAATTGCCTATGAGGAAAGATTTATTGGACTTCTGATGCAACTGGTAGTAACTTTTGTATGAAAAGGCAGAAGGCTTCCTATGGGGAAAGAATCATTGCAATATTCACTGTTCAGAATTCAGAAAACTATTTGTAAAATACCACATTTATGGAACACCCTGATTAAAACAGATTTTTGTTTACTGACCTGGAAACAAGCCTATTACTTTTTAAAAAGTCATTGCATGAAAACACAAAGTAAATAAAAATTTTTGGAAATCAATCCATTTGGGGCAGTTTAGGGCAGTTGTTATATTGACATTTAATGGATATCTTTCTGATAAATTTCTTTCTCTGTGCATAATATATAGAGTTGAGGTACTCTTTTTCTTCTTTTTTTCTTTCTGATGGACTAGCAAATCATATATCCCAGCTAATCGATATTTCAGAATTATAAAACAAGAGCTATTTTGGGATATAGAATTGGAAACTAAAATTAAGTTTATGAATCTCCTGGCTGATTATTACTACTTTATGTATATGAATATGGAAGAATAAGAAAAACAAGTGTTCCTGCAGTGCAAAAGTCTCCTCTGGAATCAGGAACAGACCTTTATAAATATTTCCAATAAATTTAAAGAAAATTTAATATACTTAATAATCAAATATTATATTTATATTTTATTTTCAATGATTTAGAAGTCACTTCAAAATCTTTATATTTCAGGTTCATCTAAGCATAAACTTTGTGTAAACATTAATATTATCTATCCAATGGAAAGGACAAGTTCTAACATTTTTAACAAAAGTTTCTCTTTCATTTCTTCTCTAAATATTGTCTTTCTACTACTGATTTGAGGTCCAGTCCAAACTTGTCAAACATGCAACTGTTACTAACACTAGTAATAACAAAGAGAAAAGTGTAAATATTTACAAGGTGCTAAGACCTTAAGTGCTAACTTATGTGGCTCATCTAATCCCAAACACCCAATTGTGGTAAGTGGTATCACTCTGGTAAATCACAAATGAAGAAACTAGTGCTAGCAATAGGGAGGCTGAGACAAGAGGATCATTGCAAGTTCAAGACCAGCCTGGGCTAGAAAGTGAACCCAAGGCCAGCCTGAACTGCATAATGAGACTCTCTCAAAAAGACAAAAAAAAAAAATAGTGCTAGAGCAAATAACTTGCCTACCTGACAAGTGATACATGACTGACAAGCAATACAAATGGAGTTTGACTAAGATCATTCCAGGTTGAATAGGAAACTGTTGCCCTATAATAACTATTTCATTAGAAGCCTGTTAGATGCCTCTTGTTTGCTCCATGAGATCCTCTCAGTCTCATCTCTTACTCCAGTCAGTGATGTGGCTTCCCATTTCATGCAGGAGAAGGTAAACCTTGTCCTACCTCCTGCTCCTGGGACCCTCTGATACTACACATGAGATGGATTACTCAGTATTCATGCATGTGCAATCAGGATACCTTTGGCCAGAGACATGAATCTGTGTCTTCTCCCTTTGCCCATGAGAAGTTTTAAGATGCTATCTATAAGAGTCCCCAAAAAACTTCACAAGATAAGCATTTCCTATGGTCATCCTGAGTTGCCTTCCCTCCTTTATTTCTCTACTGCTTCCCCCTACTCCAGTTTCCAGGGACCATTTAGCAAATAAATAACCTATGTGCAAGGTTTTGTCTCAGGCTCTGCTTTTAATGGCATCCAGCATAAAAAGAAGCCATTTCCGCCACCATCTGAAATCATCTTGTCTCTATCCCTCAGCTTTATACAACTAATATGCAACAGTTAACATATTTATCTGAAGAGGAAATCCCTTGTCTCTGATGGACCTGACTTCTTCATTTCCTGTGAATAGCAGAGCTATCTGCATCTGTAGGGTCTCAGGACCATGTTGAGACTATTTGTCTACCTCTGCTGGAAGCCCTTCTGATTAGTCAGGCTCCTTGAGTTGGAAACATAAGGATTTATAATGAAAAAGAATCACACAGTAAAAACAGAAAGAATGAAAAGAAAACAAACCAGTAAAGAACCTATCCTGTCATAACATTTGAGGTTCTGGTATTTGCTGGCTTTGGAGGGAGTTCAAAATAAATGAAGAAATGTGTATTTTATTAAATGCTAATATTTAGAAGATGTGGAGGGAACAGAAAGATAAATGCTTCCAATCATATTTGCAAATATGAGGCATCTCCTGTTCCCTTCAAAGTGGTTCAGAGTTTTCCTTACATTTGAGCAACCTACTGAGAACCAGGAATAATATCTGCAACAAATAAGAAAAATTGTACCAGGAATAGCAAAGGTACATGTGCATCCAAACAACAGAGTAGGACACTACACTGTGCTGAGCCAGGCTGTAACATAATAATGATCTCTTTTAGGCCAACTTGCAGCTTCCCACCGGACTTCCACCACAGGAAAAGTCTATTGCATCTGATCTCACATAGACTAGCCTACAGTGACCTCCATGCTTCCCTGTAACATCTGTTATTGTTAACATGATCTCTGTTTGTCTTGTAGTATAAATAGGCCCCAAATTTCAAGAGTTCAGAATACTCTGAACCGTAACAGCATAGCATCTTCCTTTTCTTCTTGGTAAGAGCCTTATCCCTCTCTTGGGTTTTGAAATTCATGTTAACAACAACAATGAAATAAAGTGGAGAGGAAGAAGATTTGAGAGGGTCAAAAGTACTTAAGGGGTCAGAAATGAAAAGTTTTCCTTGCTTCTCTTTTTTAGTATTGATGGAGTAATACATGTTGGGTGGGAATTTGAGGCATTTTCTCTGGACTCTTCTCCATGCACACTAAAGTTAAGAATTTATCATCAAGGTAAGTCAACGAAGAAGCTCATGATAATTTTACAATTAAAATTACTTCTTGTTCAGTACCCAATGTGGTTTACAATATCCAAACACATTAACTTTATTTTGCTTGAGGAAACAAAAAAAGAGAACAGAAAACCCTTTTCTCCCAGTTATAGCATCGATAAATACAGAAGCACTGAGGCCTGACAGACTCAGCCCTGCAAACAGGTCAGCTCACTATGCTTCTTTGAATCTCAACTTTCTCATTTTAAGATGGGTGAAATGACTGCCTATCTCACAGCACTATCAAACTAATGAATGAAATGTTGCATCTGAAATATTTGATAAGTATATTTAACAAATATTACATGATTCTGTTGTTCCAGAAGCGTGATTGGATTTTCAGGGTGATTGAGACAATTTTATGTCCAATTCTCTGAACTAACTCAGACAGACATAAATCACTTCCATATGCATATCCAGCTGAGGAGTTAAAACAGATAAAATACTTAGAAGAGAGTCTATCTTTTATAGACTGAGTTCCCAAACTGCAAACCTTTCAGAGACCGAGTGCCCAAACTGCAACTCCAAACCCACTTATTTAGGACACAGTGCCAACACTGCAATTAAATCTGAAAACAAGTTTTAGTTTAGAAGAAATAACTGCTGTCTGATGCTCAGCTGCAGGGGCTACTTGGATCTGCACACCCATTGTGGCACATGTGCCATACATTCACCACCACTGGCTAGCATGTTAGAAACAATAAATATTAGTTATTCATCACCACATTATTAATGCATATAACATTAATAATACACAATTATCCATATTATTGTCATCAGTCTGACTCAGCAGGTGCAAGAGAGGAAATTCAGTCTTACAATTCACATTTAAATTCTTGATGTCAAATGACATTTCTCATATTCCAGAAGAACTTTTTTCATTATTTTCAGATATGAAAATTTCTAGACCAATGTAATGCAATCTCAAATATTTTCCAAATTTCTTCCTTACCTCTCCCTGAGCCTGGAAAATCCACGATGGGGAAAAGCTTTTGTTGCTCTTACCCCGTTTTCCCAATTCCTCTTCTCCATTCACTGTGAGAATTCTAGTAATCCATATTTAAGTTTGGGAACTTAGGTTGAGAAAAGGGAGAACAACATAGTACAGAAAAGATCTTCGTTGGGTAATAATATGGCATTGATCTCCTGTGAGTACTGCAAATGAGTGAGTACAACAGACTTTTTAGAGTCAGGCCAAGTATAGAGATCTATACTTGGGATCTACAACTGTTCACATGGCATGGACAATGCCTGTTTCTAATGTCTTTTTAAGACTTCTCTGGCGTCCTCATTTCTAGTGCTTTTACTTCATTTGAGGTAACTTCACACAAGGTAACCAGCCCTTGTGTGGGTCTCTGTTAACATGATCATGAGACACTTCCTTAACAGGCCCATATCTGCTCTAAAGCTGGCCAGATATTTACTCAGCAAACTGTCAGTGGAGCTCAGGTTGGAGCACAAGTTGCTTCAGCCAGTCTCTTATCTGTAGACTCTTCTTTTCATGCGATACAGCAATCTCC
The DNA here is from genome assembly GCA_004365215.1 of Cuniculus paca. Lineage (NCBI taxonomy): Eukaryota > Metazoa > Chordata > Mammalia > Rodentia > Cuniculidae > Cuniculus > Cuniculus paca. The sequence goes on from RJWT010033915.1 coordinate 10,846, forward strand.
CTCTTGTGGTGCAGCAAAGACCAATTCATTTGATGTGAAATAAAATAGTAGGCACAATAGCTCTATCTCCAGGGAGAAGAGATGGAGAAATCATAGCACATTGAAACTATCTACCAATGATCCTCACAGCAGTCTTCTTTCATCTCCCAATGAACTCCTCAACCTCTCGCATATATACTGGAGAAACAGGATGAATCAAATAAGCAGAGACCATATTAGGTTTTAGCAATTTCCTTTCCAAAATCACCATGAATGGTCTTTTTTTCTGTCCAATACAGTAACATTCACCATATGTGGCTAAGTAAGTTTAATTTTTAATTATCAAAGTAAAATAAAAACTTAAATTCCTCAACTTCATTAGCTACATAATAAACGTTAATTACTTATATGTGACTATGGGCTACCATATTGGATAGCGCAGATGGCACAAAGTTTCCACCATTGCTTAAATTTGTAACAACAGTGCTAGAAGTCTGGAACCTCACTTTAGAAGATGAATAGTTTGTTATTTATTATTTTGTTCTTAGGCCTTAGAACCTCTGATGAAGTCACAAAACTGGAGAAAAAAATCATATTTACTAACCAGTGAATACATAATCAGTAAGCAGACTTTTAACATCTGAATTCTCCATTTTAACACAATGTTTATATCATAGATAAATTGGAAATAATTAAAACTCTTGTGATGAAGCCTCAAGTCAAAATGGAAAAAAAAAAAAGAAAGAAAAAAGAAAAAAAATCAAATTTCTTCCTAACTTCATAATTGGACATGAAACAGATATCTGCCAAAACTATTATCCTTTAGATTTATGATGTTTTATAGTTTATAAGCCATATAAATATCTTTTTTTCTAAAAGCAACACTAAGAAAGGCAGAAAGGTTATTAGCCTTTTACAAAATAGGAACTGAGTTCAGAAGCATACATGGCTGGGACAAAGCGACAAAGCCAGTAATAGGGGAGCTAAGTATCCTAACATTCCTTCTACTTCATTCTGCTTCTTCCTGAAAAACAGGACCGATTCTAAAACAAACAAGCAAATTTACTAACAGAGAGTAAAAGTTCAGAATGGAACCCTGTCAAAGGTCACCACAATTTTGATTTATTATGCATGTTCTTCCAGATACCTCTCATGACCAGAATTTAAATTGCAGACTATTTTACTAACAGGATGGTGAAAAATACATGGTTTGCTGAAGCACATGGAAAATGCACAGTGGAAGACTGTGATTTCCTTTAGCAAAACTAAGAGTACTGTCTTGTTTGTTTTTGTTGTTGAGAACTTTCCTACTTCTCTTTCTATATCTCTTGTCATTCATTCAACAATAACAGAGTCAATGTTAACCCCTTTGAAGGACATAAGAGACATGTATCCCCTAATAGGGAAAGATGTTGAAACCCAGTTAAGGGTGATTTGTCACTGATATAGCATTATACTTATCCAGGGTAGATACTGACTTATTCCTTTTATTGTTTGTTCATTGTCTGCTTGTTTGCAGGACTAGGGATTAAACCCAAGGGACCCAGGGCCTTCTGCATGCTAGACAAATGTTCTACCACTGAGCTACATCCCCAGTCACTTTTTTTTCTTTGAGATATGATCTAAGTTGCTAAATAGCCTAGGACGGGCTTGAACTTTCAGTCCTCCTGCCTCAGTCTCCCAAAGTGTTGAGATTATATGAATTTGTCACCACAGAGGCTCTTTCATTATTTGGTAACAATGCTTAATTTTAAAAAGTAAGAAATGAAGAGGAAATAGAAATATATCAAGTCCAGTGCCATCATTGCTAGAAAGATATAAGGAAAAGAATTCATTTGGAAAAAGAAAGTACAAAAGTAGTTTCAAACAGTGAAAATTTGAAAAAATTCTACTCATGTTATAAAACCAACCAAAGGCTAAAATCTAGAACCATCTCAAGGCTGGCTTTGTCTATATATGCCACCCAAAGAGCAGTGTGGAGATGAAATGATTTTTCTTTTCCCTTAGTTTGACCACATCCTCCTTATGAGTCAGTGCTACTCTTAGTCCATACCTTGTCTAAGTGGAGAAACTAGGGATAGATCAGTTCTAACTATTTTCAGAGCACCACCAACTTCAGGAAACATGCAAATAATGCAGCATTTTAGGTTTATTTATTGGTGGAGGTAAGGGGAGGGAGGCCCATTCTCAACTATGGGTTAGGAAAAGCCACATAAAGTACCTCCTCAACTTGGTCTCAAATACTAAATATAGTGGACTGTGCAGCTAAAATCTGGTTGCTTCGAATGTCTTTGCCCTTCTCTTTTCTCCTGGTTATAATCCTGGACTTTGTCACAGAGTTAATTTATAACCAAGACCTGGCCAACCATATTTTCCTATTCCTTTGGATCCAATGATTGATCCCAAGATGGGTTGTATAGGCAGGCATAAATTATCAATCGTTCCACAAGCCTAGTACACAGACACTGGAAGGAAAATTGTTTTCTCACCTGGGATTACTAAACTGGGGTTACTGGGCAATACCTCCTTCCTCACCACCTCTGTATATAGGAAAAATCTTTTGCCAATAGGATAAATGAGGCTAAGACTCATGAGGAGGAGAAATGAACAGAAAAGACAGAAAAGAATGACAGAATTGAATCCTTGAACCCAGTTCCTGGTGCTTTACAAGGCCTTCATTCTTTTAAACCTTCAATTCTGTTAAGAACTGCCAAGACATAAGCCAGACACTGATATATTGCTTAACATTCTTAAACTTGTGACTTGATGCTGGGCCTAATTAATATTTTGAGTGATGACCTGACAGGCAAAGCAATGAAGGAGGTTCTAGAAAGAGAGGGATGACACATGCACAGGAGCATAAGGCAAAGTCACAGAAGAAGATAGCCTGATTATGAACAAATGGAGTCTGGGAAGGAAGGAAGGAAGGAAGGAAGGAAGGAAGGAAGGAAGGAAGGAAGGAAGGAAG
>RJWT010033916.1:0-13792 GCA_004365215.1 Cuniculus paca
AACTCTGAGATTTCATCTCACTCCAAAAAGAATGGTCAGGATCAAGAAAACCACCAACAATAAATGCTGGAGATACTGTGGGGAAAAAGGAACCCTTTTCCACTGTTGGTGGGAGTGCAGACTGGTGCAACCACTGTGGAGGTCAGTCTGGAGGTTTCTCAAAAAGCTAGGACTGGAAGACCCATTTGACCCAGCTATTCTGCTTCTTGCCACATTCTCAGAAGGTGTGAAATCATCTTACCACAGTGATAATGCGCACCCATGTTTATAGCAGCACAATTTGTAATAGCCAAATCTTGGAAACAACCCCAATGCCCATGAGTTGAGGAATGGATAAAGAAGATGTGGTACTTTTATACAATGGAGTACTATTCAGCTATAAAAAAGATCACATTGAGGCTTTTATAGGTAAATGGATGCAACTTGAGACCATACTCATAAGTGAAATAAACCAAACACACGTGTAAACACTGCATTGCCTCCCTAGTGTAAGAAACTGAAAAACTCAATAAGAATGAAAATTCCCGATAAATATGGAGAAAATGTTCTGAAGTCCAATGGTGCTTTTATTCTTTGATTTGATTGGTTTAAGTCTCTTTACTACTATTTGATTGTAATATGTGGGAAGATAGGAACAGCTCTTTTGAAAAATGAGACACTATGGTAGCCGTTGCTGGTTTCTTGTTGGCCGACTTGAAGGCCTGTAATGCTCTTTTGTTTTATCTGGTTTTATATTACTTTGTTTTGTTTGAGTTTGTTGTCTGTAAATGTATGAACAACCATTTTGTAGAAAGCAAGAGACACTAGGGTAACCATTGTTAATCTCCTGTTGTTATGTTTTGAAAACTTGTATATCTTGCAGTGTTCTGTTCTGAAATGCTATATTATGTTTGACTCTATTCTGTTTTGTTTTGCTTTGTTTTGTTTTGTTTTGCTTTGTTCTATTCTCTTTAAAATGAAAAAAAAAAAAAAGAAACTGAACCACACCTTTCTGAGTGCCAGCTAGTGCACAGGCTGGGAGACCAGAAGAGCATCCCCCTGCCCTCTGTAAGCAACTGACTGATTCAGATGAGCTCAGGCGACATGATAGCAACTAAGGTGAAAGGAGTAGCTTGATACTTGTATTATTTGATTGACTTTGCAGCCTGGGGCTGGTGGTCTGGGCATCTACCTGGAGGTTGGCAGTGTACATTGTGTCAATTGGGAGGATTTCTTTCTGCCTTGTTCTGAAATCCAATGTTTTCTTCTGTTTTACTGTTTTGTTTTATTCCTGTATCTGGTAACCTGAGCAACTATTTTGAAGATAACAATATGCAATATAATAACCGTTGTTAAATTCTTGCCATCTTGTTTTGAAAAACTATATAGCTATTATTGGTTTTTGTTGTTGTCATTTTGCTTTTTGTTTTTGTTTAGGTTTGTTTGCTTCTTGATTTTTCTATTTTTTTGTTTTTCTCTTTAAAAATATCACTATCATAATAGTTACATTTATTAAAGAGCTATCCTATTAAGTACTTTCAATTTAGTCCTCACAACACAATTAAGAGATAAATTTTATCACCATTTTACAAGTAAATATGTCAAAGTGTCATTACCATCATTATACTAAAAATGACATTTGCAATAAGTAACATTAAACCAAATTATTTAGCCAATACTTTTCTGAAAAAAAATACATATACAGGACTTCGGGAAAGATGGCAGAACAATAAGCAGCGGAGTACATTCTCTCTGAGAGAAGCAGTTGAGATACTGCAATACAACATCATGGAGAGGACAAGAAGGAAGGAAGTGGGTCCCCTGGACCCAGGTAGAATCTAAAATATGAATTGAAGCCCACAGAAAGAATAAAAAAAATTTAAATGAAGAAGAAGATGGTGGCTGGTGGTGCCTTAGCCTGCAGCCAGACTTACCCTGTGAGAAGAGTTGCTGAGCCTGGGGACACAGGGTCACAGTCGCAGTCTTGGTCAACCCCAGAGGTCTCTGTGGAGAGGCCAGCAGTGGAAGAGAGTGGCAGACATGGAGATCCGTGCAGGCTGGAGCTGTGTGCATGGGACTCGATACACCTATGGGAGTCAGTGATTGGCCAGGAGCCATTTTGGAATCTGGTAGGATAAGCCTGGGGCCAGAACTGCTGCTGGGATTCCTCCAGCAGCTCCAGGTTGTGGGCAGACCCACAGAGGTTGATTGGAATGAGTTCTGCTCCCCTGCACTTCCAGACAACATTGCATAGATTCCTAACCAGTTTAGATCTGAAGACACTGGCCAGTTCTGCTCCCATGCAAACACCAGCGGCCATTGTGTGCTGGTACCCAACTCAGTGCAGAGTTATGGGCACTCACCATCAGATGCCTGTAGCCAGCACTGGTCAGAAATGATGAACAGTCTCACTTTGGAGAAGTTGTGGCCACTGCCAGAGGTGCCTGGGACCACACTACCCACATGTGTGGAAGAAATCAGGAATATGCCAAGAAGACAAAGAGGGAGGGGGCAATCTCTGGCATCCAACCCAAGCAACACAAGTCCATGAGAGGTAAACACAGGGGAGATCAGGAATTGCACACCTGAGATATCTGAAGTGATGTCAAGTGAAGTGAACAACTATATGAAGTTATAAGAGAAATTATAACAGAAATTCTATCCCAGGTAAAAGAAGAAATGAAAAACATAACAAAAGAATTACTAAGCATCTCTAAAGAAGACACAGATAAAAAAATAGAGGAGCATAGAAAAATGAGGGAAACCAGGAAAGAACAATATAAGAGAGATTTTAAATGCATGAAACAGATTCAAAGAGATATCCACAATATTAAAAACTCCATTGAAAGCTGGCAAAACCACTTGAAAGAAACAGAAGATAGACTTTCAAACCTTGAAGACAGGTTTGCAGCTTGTGTTCGTGAAAGGAAAGATCTCTTAAAAATAACAAGGAACCAGGAAGTAACAATTCAACATCTGCTAGATAACTCAAAGAAGTATAACTTAAGAATTAAAAATGTGAGTGAAAAAGCAGGGGTCAAGCCAAATGACATCAGGACCTTATTTACAGAAATAAATTCTGAGAACTTCCCAAGTATGGAAAAAGAAAGTGACATTCAGATATGTGAGGCATATAGAACTCCAGCTAGCCATAACCAAAACAAATCTACACTGACATATAATAATCAAGATCCCAGAAATTCAACTCAAGAACAGAATATTAAAAGCTGTTAGAGAAAAGAAACAGATCACCTATAAAAGGAAAACCCATCAGAATCACAGCAGACTTCTCAACACAAACCATCAAGTCAAGAAGAGGCTGAAGTATTACAAGTCTTGAAAGAAAACAACTTCTAACCCAGACTGATGTACCCTGCAAAACTTTGTTTCAAAATTAATGGAGAAACAAGATACTTCCATGACAAAGAACAACTCAAGGAATTGATGACCACCAAACCGACCCTGCAAAGAATACTAAAGGACATTCTAGAGAGAGATAAAAAGGGCCACAGTCTTAGGAACAATGTCAGAGGGGGACCATCAAGTGGGGCCAGTCGATTGAATGGAGAGGAAAAATAGGGAGCCAATGGCAGGAAAATAGCATGGCAGAGAAATGCAGTGGAAGAGGGCCATAACTATTAATGTAGATGACCTCAATGCACCAATAGAAAGAAACACAGGGAGAGTGGATCAGGAGACAGGCTCCATCAATATGCTCTATACAAGAAACACATTTAACTAGAAAGAAAATTCATAGACTGAAAATCAAAGGAGAGAAAGCAATGCCCTATGTGACAGGGAGCCAAAAAAAAAAAAAGTAGGGATAGCTTACCCATAAACTGCAGCATGGATAAGAAAGACATGACATTTTATGTGGTGGAAACCTACTCAGCTATAAAGGAAGATAACCTCAAGATTCTTGTAGGTGGAGAGAGGCAACTTGAGATCATGCTCGTGGATGAAATGATTCAGTCACATGGGTGAATTTCATGTTGTGTCCCTAGTATAACAAACTAAAGTAGTTAGTGGGATCCACAATGCACAATACATATTGGGAAAGTCAAAGGGGAGGAATTATCTAAAAAGGAAAGGAAGTGGCCACTATAAATCTATTATCATGATTTGGAACTCATATTGTCTTCATCGTTCTGATTCATTTCATTTTATTCTGATGTGTTTGATTTTATTATACTTGATGGCATGGACAGCTATTTTAAAGATAACAAAATATAGAATTGCAGCCATCAAGGATGTCCAACTATCTTGTTTCAAAACCCTGTGCTGCTTTCATTGTTTTGTTTTGATTGATTTTACTCTATTCTCTGTTGTTTGATTGTGATATGTCTGAAGGTGTAGGCAACTATTCTGAAGACAAGAAGCATTATGGTAGCCACTGCTGTTTTACTAGTATCTTGAAGTTCTGTATTGCTTACATTGTTCTGCTTTGTTTGTTTTGTTTTGTTTTTGTTTTACTGTTTTAGTTTGTTGTATTTTGTGTGATTTTACTCATCCCTGATGGTATGGGCAGGTATATTGCAGATAATAAGAGGCTTTATGGTAGCCATTATCGATTGCTTTTTACCCTGTTTAGAAGTCATGTACCATGTTCATTGTTTTGTTGTGATTGACTCTACTTTGTTTTATTTTGTGTGGTTGTATTCTTTTCAAAATAAAAAAAGATTTAAAAAGTACATATATATGTTAGCTCTTTACTCTTCACATTTATCTCATGGTATAAACTCATTAGTGTTCTCATTTTATAGATAAACAGTAGAAAAGACAGTTTAAGTAATTTGCTCAAGATCACATAACTATTAAGTGGAAAGACGTGATAATGAGATTGTACAATGTTTCCAGGTCCTACAGCTAAATTAGGATGCAGCAGAGCCTGGCAGAATCCTTGGGGTTCTTGCCCACTGTGACATAATATCCCTCATGCATTGGATTAAAAAAGAACAACCCACCATCCACTAGTGTCGACTGTATACCCAGCAGTAATAGCATGTGGTATATATAAACATTTCATTTCATTGTTTGTAAATGATAAAATAATTCAAAAAAATAATGAAGAGCAATTGAACACCAATAGTGGTTGGATATGAATACAATTTTAGTTACTTTTGTCCTGGGATTCTCTCTACTGTCACAGTTCCTACCATTTTCTTTTTATATTTATTTTGTATTTTTTTTGTGCTGGTGTATGATATGTATAGTACATAACACTAACATTCCTTGTGTGAAGTTGGTACATGTACATAACACACCTAAAATATCTTTATAAAATGCAGTTAATCTTATATATATTATATATAATCTTATATATTACACATACGTTTATAACCTTATGAACATATTCTTATATATTCTTAAAATTATGTCCAACATCTAAATTGATTGAATTAGTGAACCAAATGTTTTTCAAACAAGAACAAATGCTCTTTAGTTTAATAACACCCAATAACTATCTTCACTTCTTAAATTACGGGCTGTTGACTCATTAACAAACATGTTTACACTCTTGACTTCCATATACTCAAAACCAAGGGCAATGATGAGATAATATTAAAATTACAGTACGAATAGGTGCCACATTGAAACTGAAATTACTTAAGAAATTACAACAAATTAGCGACTGTGTTAACAATCACATAAGGAAAGCACCCCTGTGACTTAAAATACATTAGCTAGTATACAAAGCAAAGTTAGATGTTGTATCAGAGTTCAGTGTACAACACAAAACTCACTACATATTTTTAGTCAAAATGGGTTTACTATAGAGAATTAAAAGTGAACATCATTGGAATAGCTGGCAGAGTGGGCTCCAAATGGGCTTGCAGTCATTGCTGTAGAATGCTTAAGAGATGACCCTGAAGCTGGTGCTGCTAAAATTGCTGAATACAAAACATAGCTCCATCGCGGTGATCCCAGGGCTAGTACTGCCAATCTGTGATTCCACTATTGTCAGGGTCTCTGGGCTGTCAAAATCAAAGGGATGAACCCTGGGATGTAGGAGGGGAGGGTCACCATTGCCTTTTCCGTGGCTGCCTCTTGATTTCCCAGTAGGTGGAGAGTGGACAAAGCTGTTGTTACAGCTCTCATGTTGGTGACCGTGCAAGCTTGCAGACACAGCCAAAGGAAGGAAAGTGGTCTTCGTTCACTTCTGCCTTATGAGTGTTTTTAATTGTTGGAATCTAAGTTATCTGTAGCCCTCCCTATAACAAAATGCAGGAATGCATGTTTTAACTTTCTAGCTTCTGCAGTAAAAAAAAGGCATTATAGGAGGAGGGTGAGATGAAAGCGGAAGCAGGTGTGCAGTATCCACCACAGAGGCATCTAGACAAACTAATCCATAGACTGTGGGAAGAAACACACACAGCTTAAGTGAGAATATGATGAAGCAAGAACACAAATTTATCCTTACATACTCACAGCAGTGTTGTTTTTTATATCCCAGTGCCACTTACAGATTAAATGTGGGAAAACGTTTAATGGTATTCAAAATCAAAACCAATGTATTTTAAAATGCGACCATGAGAAAAGCACATGTCAAGTTGCACTTGACTTATGTTTTCAGATACAAGAATACACTTATCAGAGGGTGCAAGGTATTTAATTGTGGAGACATGTGCTTTGAAGAGTTTAAGAAAGGATTGTTTCAGTTAGTATCCAAAATGACCTAGAATTAATTCTTTCCCATCCACCAATAGAGCTATCACAGGTCAATACATAGCTTCTAATATTTGGTAAAGGGATGTTGAATTGTTTTTGGAACACTGTATTTTATTCTTCCAAAACTCTATTTAATTTTAAATGTTATTTTGCATAGTATTTTTCTAAGTATATAACATTCTCTTTTAATGTCACTAAAAATAAATCTAAGTATTAGATAAAGGTAAAATAAAAATGCAAAGTCAAAAGTGACTTGTTTAGATTTCATAGACAGATACCATGAATCAAAACATCTGAATTTTAGTTCTGATTCTATCATTAACCTAATTAGAACAAGACATTTCTTTTCTGAATCTGAATTTCACCATGTTTAACCTCAGGATGATAAAGTTTGTACAATTTGCCACTTAATAGAGATGTTGGAGAAAGTAAAGTTAGATAATGGTAAAACATTTCAAACAATATTGAAAGCTATGTATAGATATAAGATGGCACTATTACAGTGTTTGTTATTTTACATTCCACTGCTATTACCAGTAAATCTTTTACTCCAGAGTAAAAATAAACAGAAAAAAGAAGCACAATGTCTTCTCTTCCTTAGGAATAACTGACTTATGTATTATACATTCAGAGTTCATTTTAGCAAATAACTGATAATTGAAAAGTAGCATAGAGGAAGCCAAATGAATAACATACAAAATGTTTCTACTTGTTAATAAAGCATCACTAAAGATGAGACACTTAAGTAATGTGCGTGATTTACAGATGCGTTGAGATGGTAACATAAACTAATAAGTGGATATTAGCATACCTTCCTACTTCTGTTTCCTAAAGGGTATTTAATTTCACTAATATATTCTGTTCTGACTTTAATTTGATGAGATTTCTAACACTGGTGGATCTTAGTTCAAGCTATCCTAAAGATGCTCTTGCGCTCCAAGTTAATATTCTTCCATGCTCCATTATGAAATCTTATATTCATTGATCCTGACAAGACAACACTACGATGATTGAATTCATCTTGAATTCTGGATTTTCTCTTTCCTTTTGCTCATTAGCCAGTCTGAGAAAGATTAGAAGTTCCGAATTTCACTGCTGACATTTGACTTACCATTATAATCCTCATCTTCCACTTTTGCCCTCATCTTCAGTGTTTTAGTCCCTTTGAAATATTACTTAAAAATATACAGCAGTATAGAGTCCTGCTTTTTTATTCAATACTGCATTAAGATTCACATGTGTAGTTGCATACAACAATAGTTCATTCATTTTCAAAATTCTCTGATAATCTGTTCTGTAAGTGTATATTATTTTATTCATTTTCTTTTCAGGGCAAAAGCACTTTTCATTTTTCATAATTTTTTTTCTATTAAGAATTAGCCAGGCATGGTGATGCACACCTGTGATCCTAGCACTAGGGATGCTGAAACAAGAGGATTGTTACAAGTTTGAGGCCAGCCAGGGGTACTTAGTAAGTTCGAGGCCAGTCTGACCCTGTCTCAAAAAACAAACAAACAAACAAAAAACAAAGACTAATACCATATTGAAGAGCCTGGGACATTATTTCCTGTGACACATATGCATTAGTATTTTTCTGGTAGTACATTGTCTTAGGAGTGGAACTGCTATGTTGTACACTTGTGGTCAATTTTATAAAAGGAATTCTACCTGCTGTCCAGTGTTTATGTTGATGTATATACTTGTATTTACAGTAAGAGTCATTCCTATTCTGTTATTCCACACTCCTATCAGATTAGCTTCATTGAGATTTTCTAATTTTAAAAAATCTGAATACAAAAATGTATTAAGAGTTTAACTTGCATTTCATTGATAGTGGGATTGCCTGTATTTTCTTATTCATGACCATTTATGTTTCTTTTTCCATGAAATAGCACCTCATGTTTTTTATTGATTTTATAAATGGTTAATTGCAATTTCTTAAAACAGTAAATTATATTTTCTGTGTAAATTATATTTTCTTGATTTATGACTTTCAAATTTCTTTCACTTTGTTTTCTCACATTATCATAGTTTTTATAATTACACTTCTTGATGTAATTTATCATTAATTTCTTTCAAAATCATCAGATTTTTACTTTTAAAAATGTATCACTGAGCCAGGCCTTATGGCACACTCCTGTAATCTCAGCACTTGGAAGGCTGAGGCAGGAGGATCTTTGCGAGTTTGAGACCAGCCTGGGCTACAAAGTGAGCTCAAGGCCAGTCTGAACGGCATAGTGAGACCCTGTCTCAAAAAGACAAAGGTCAGGGATTTAGCTCAGTGGCCTAAGCGCCTGCTTGCCAAGCGCGAAGTCATGAGTTTGATCCATGGTGCCACAAACAAACAAACAAACAAACAAAAATGTATTGCTGAGAGGAGAGCAAGAGAAAGCAGAAGAAAGGAAGGATATGATCAATGCACCACATGAAAGCATCTACAGAAATGTCAGGTGAACCACATTAATTCGTGAAATTAGTGTGTTAATAATTGTAATAAAAATGTATTCCTACTTTGGGGTAATAAAATACTCTTTTGGATTTTTAAGCTTAAAACCTTTACTTCTCATGTAATTATTTAATTCATCTGGAATTTGTTTTAGTAAACAACTGAGATGGCGATCCAATCTAAATTTTCAAAGTGAATACTAACTTGGGCAAACTTGGTAAAAGTTTATCCTGTTCCCAGTGATGGCAATGATGGCAATATAACTTCTGTCATGTATCTTTTTTGTGTGAAACTTCTGAAACTTTATTCTATTTATTTACCCATTGAGCCTTGGTCATATTTTCTTGCAGCATCATGGTAAGTCTTGCTATCTTATCTAGTAAAACATATTCTGTCCACTTCATTATTCTTCATCAAGGGTACTTGGGAGCTTATCTTCTTGCACTAAATTTCAGGATTGTTTTGTTAAGTTCATTCAAATATCTCAAAACTATTAGAATTTCATTATATTTGTAAATAAATTTGTAGAAAAAATGACTACTATTTTAAGCTTGCTACCTCCTGAACCATTTTAGTCTATTCTTTCTGCCTTTTTCGCCTTCAGTGATTGCCTAATACCATATATTTCATAGAATCTATTTCAATTTTCCAGTGCCTATAATATATCTATACCCACTTCCTATTGCTGTAGATATGCATATTATTTATGCATCCATTTTACAGATAGAAAAGTCTAGGAGATATTAAGAAATTTGTATTTTATAGTATAGACAGTTTTATAAATTCAGATTTTCCATTCTCTTGCTCATATTTTTAAAACCTTTTTCTGTCCATAAAATACATTAATGAATGTGTTGCATCTTGTCTGAAGATAAAAACAGAAATCTCAGGAATTTGGACAACATTCTTTTTAGACCCAACAGTAGGCAACAAGATAGCTCTCTCCCAGCTATGTGTTGGCATGTTTCACACAATGCCTGGCTTTTGTCCTTATGAAGATGTACTACTCCATTAAGATCATCCTAGGTATACCAGGTCTCAGGCAAAAATAAGATTAGATTCTCAACCATATGTCACACTTAAAAGAAAATCTAATTCACAATCTTGTACCATCTGACAAATTTCCCCATTAACAATGTGGTTGGAGGAAAGGAGTGTGGCTCAAATAAAACTGCTGAAACATATAATAGGTATTCAATGCTGCAGTGCTACAGATATGAAGGCTTGGAATTGAGCCATTCATTAAAATGAAATACAAGTTACTGAATTTATCATGATGAGGTATGCAACACAGTGATATTGAAAAGTTCTTAAGTGTCTGGTTCCCGCCCTTGAATACAAAAGCTGCATTGCCAGATGTCTGTGTACTGTAAGCCACTCCCCCACTCCACAATACTTCCCAGGTTCAGCTACTCTAACCTACTGGATATCTCCAATTGCTCTCAGTTGTCCCTATTTGGCTTCTGACTTTGCATTAGCTAGCCACTTGGGATGTACCACATAACTTTAGTTTTCAGATTTGGCAAACTATGACTCAGATATTCAATATTCTGATGACACAATTCAATGCCATTGTCACTCAAGCACTAAGTTGACTGCAAGTTAGAAGGCAACAGGGAAGTTTCTATAAACTATTGAAAGAAAGAATTCTGTAACCTACCAGTAGATTCAAAAGTGTTCATGGTTTTGAATGGTAAGAATTCAGAGGATATCATCTTATGAAAAATTACTGTCAAAAACGCAGGGAAAACAACCTTAATTCACAACCTAAATATATTCCCAGGAGAATATGGACAGCAGCAGGAAAGAGAGTGCAGAAGAAAATTTGTAAACTAATATATACACATATATGTTCATCTATAATTGAACTATATATGTGATATAAAATTAAAACAAATAAAGACAGGCTGTCTAGGAATGTGTTCTATTTTGCACAACACATGGTAAATAAAGACTCTGAAAACCAAAAAGATAAATTGATAGGGTTGTTAGATATAAAATTTCTAGCTACTTTCACTCTTACTATAGAAAGATTATATATAACAAATATTACAATCCTACTACACAAATATGCTATCATAATTAGTAGTCAACAATGTTATGAAATTTTGATGACTGAGTTGAAATAAAAGTCAATTGAACAAAATTTTATCTTGTAAATTAATTTTGAACGAGATTTTTGCAATAATCACAAATAATAATTTAAAAGAACACAACTAAATAATGTTGAAAAATTAAGGAAAAAGTTAAATTTTAAATCCCAGGATGTAATTAAAAAGCCCAGATGAACATGGAATGTATCTTGTTTTTCATCCCACAGTGGTGAGGAAGGTGAAGTTCAGAAATGGGAAAAAAAACACATATGTGTATGCTTAAACATATTTTAATATTTTTATTATTAATAACTGCACTTAACTGCAGTTTTTAAGAGCTTAGTTGGTCAAGAAATTAATTACCTGCACAGATGTTTAAATATTACTGATTAAAATTAGAGCTGTTAGGACATTTCAGTTTTTGTAATTATTTGTTTTATATCCTAATAAATGCAAATTTATAGAAGCTGTCAATTTAGAATAGCCTGTGAGATTGCCATGTACATAAAAAGTAGAGACAATTAATATCCAGTTTTCATTAGGGTGTCATTTCTCTTTTGAATGGCATTTATGTTTAAAAAGGGCTATTGCTTAAGTAGGGTCCATTACAATTGAAAATATACTCACATTTTCTTCCAGAGAGCCAGGCACAAAAAGCATAATTTCCTATAATAGAATGTCATCTTATTATAATGAATTCATAATTAACTTATATTTTCAGTGAGAGGGCAAATGTACAAAATCCTCCCAACATAAATACTTGAAAATATTGAGTCTGAATAAAACAAAAATTATTTAAAATATCTAAGGGAAGGAAAAGGAGATCACTAGGTAAAACAAAGAGTGAAAGAGCTGAAAATCACTGCCCTGCCCATGTGCACCCACACTGCCTCTGTCCTGTGGGGCAGAGAGGAAGAGGGAGAATGGTTCCTGCACATCAGAAACTTGGTTTATAACATCCTAAAAAAGGAGTGGGGCATTTGAGATTGAGGTGTTTAGTGAAAAGAAGGTTCAACAAATAATCTTCCCACTATCAGGAATGTGAGAGAGAACGAAGCAAAAGGCTGCCTGCCCTTCACACACCCGAAATCCAAGAAATCAAATCACAAAGACCTGGAATCATCCCAATTATTGTACCCATATGATCTGAGA
Source organism: Cuniculus paca (assembly GCA_004365215.1). Taxonomy (NCBI): domain Eukaryota; kingdom Metazoa; phylum Chordata; class Mammalia; order Rodentia; family Cuniculidae; genus Cuniculus; species Cuniculus paca. The sequence goes on from RJWT010033916.1 coordinate 12,340, forward strand.
TTCTTTCCCTTTCACACCACACACACAGAGCTGAAAGAGCGCATATAAGTCAGTTCAGAGCCAATGGTACCCCTGGCTACTTGGCAAAAACAAAAGCCCATAGTAAAGACTTCCTTAGGAAACCCCACGACTCAGGTCAGAAAATGTTCTCATAGAATGAATAAAATACATATATAATTTGTTAAATATCCCTTTGAAGAAAGGTTCACAATAAAATATCACAGATCACAGGAAAAAATAAGCATCGATCTAGCATAAACAGTAATACAGGAAACTAACAGCTTCGACATTGAGATAAAAGACTGACAAATACAATTTTCATTTAACTGGATAAATATAACTATATATATATCAAGTAATAAATATATATATAGTTATAGAAGCATAACTATGTGACATACAGCTACAAATAAGATCTGTATGTATAAAATCTGTAGCTATGTAAAATATAGCCATTTTTAATTTATATTCCAATACAAAAAAATGTGACAGTGTGAAAAAGTGTATTTTCAAAGGCAAATGGATCTATTATAAAGAAAAATGTAACCACTAACATTTAAAGGTCAACCAATAAATTTAAAAGCACAATAGACACCACTGAAAAGAAAAAGAAAATGTATTAGTAAGCTTAACCACCAAGAACAGAAAAATGTCTCTAATACTCACCAAAATGAGTACCAAGAAAGAGACTAGAGAATGAGAAAGTAACAATATTCAAAATGATAAATGCCTCCACTGTGCCGAAAACTCATGAGATTTGTGAAACTTCAGATGGAGAAGCTCAGAAAATCCTGAGTATCACAGATGAATTTTTAAAACATAAAGATAAAATCCAAATAAATCCCAATTCAAGACACACTATACTGAAGGTGAAGAGTGTATTAAGAAACCAGAAGGGGAAAAGAAAGTAAGAAAGGAAAGGAACCAGAAAAGAAATAGAGTATGAAAAAACAAACAAATTAGAATGACACACTTTTCCTCACACAAATTATAGTGGCCTAAAGAAAAAGACATTAAATCTTCAAAAATAAAATACCATTCAAGAATTTGAGAGTTTATCAACTGACAAGTAAATAATAAAATATTAATTCAACACAAAAACTGTCAGTACTTATTGGGATGCCACAGCACTCAACAATAACTATCAATTTTGTTTTCTGCTCCAAATTTCCAGAATTTCATCAAAAAACTAGTCTTTATGAGTGTTTGCAAGAAGAAATAATTAGATTTTTCAATTTCTCTTCACTGTTAGTGAATAAAGAAGACTATTAATTTAAAAAAGAATTTTAGAGAAATAATGACATTTCTAGGGTATATTCTCCACTTATTGTTGGAACTACAAAATATATGAGAATGCTAAAGGAAGAAACTGGAATCAGATGAACGAAATAATATGTTCAAAAGCTTTGATAAGCAAATAGGTTGTTACTAAACAAACCCTAACTGAATAGAA
>RJWT010033917.1:0-13769 GCA_004365215.1 Cuniculus paca
AAACTCACAGTATTTTAAATTATTCTAGTGGACTCTTTGCTCCTGATCCTCAAAATAAATCTGGCTAAAAGCTCCCCACAGTAGCCATGCCACCACCGCGATATTCAACTGCCTTTAAATTTCTTCTGCAAGATTAATCAGTCTGCTGCCTTTAATCTCAGCCTCAGGCAAAGTCTCTGGACATGAGCAAAATGCAGACAAACTTTCTGCCAAGCCATAACACACATTGTCTGGAGTCCAACAGCCAGTAGAGGCCTTCCCAGCAAAAACCTCCCTTGCCAGGTCTCTATTGGCATCATTTCTAGCATCATTTCTATTCTGGTCTTCTGAACTCTGACCAGAATCTTCCATCAAGTACTTTATATGGTGTTCTAGCTGTACTTTTTCAGCCAACATCTTCAAACCTTTCCTAACTCTTTCCCTTCCCACAAAACAGTTCCAAAGGTTCATAAGTCACATGGTCAGGTATAGTCACAGCAACTACTCCACTTCTCTGGTACCAAATTCTGTCTTAGTTTCTTTTCTCATCGCTGGGACAAAATACCTAATGCCCAAAGTTAAGGAAGGAAAGGTTTATTTGGCTTACAGTTTGTAGACATCTCAGTCCATAGTCATCTGGCTCCAAGGCAGGGTGGCATGGCAGACAAGGATTGCAGAGAAGATACAGTTTATGGTGGACAGAGGTAGTAAAGCAAGTAACAGGGAAAGAAAAGCCTCTTTCTATGCCTTACATTGTTTCCAGGCCTCCAGGATTAGAGTGCTGCCAAACCACTCAGTGGACTGATGTATTAATCATGCACCCTTAATCTTAGCATTGTACCATGATATCACACGCTCTAGATTTGCCTACCTTTGAAAATGCCCACGTATGACTGTATGAAGCTTGAGGGGGACATCTAAACACAAACAATAACAATGTATAAAAAGGAAAGCATCTAACATCTACTGAGAGATAGCATGCTCTAAACTAAATGGTTTTTATACAAAGTTTTCTTAAATTTTTTAATAAAAATATAAATTATGTGTTATATATTTCCGATAGAGAAGAATAATATATTTTAAAGAATTTAGGGAATGTGTGCAAAGTCACACAGTAGGAATGTAGTGCCATCTTTGTTGCAATGGTCATTCCATAGTCATGAAGACTGAAGGTATACACAATAACTGGAAACACCAGAGAATTGTAGGCCATCCTATCCAGAAGGACAGTTAATGAGGAAGATCAAGATAAATGAAACAGAATTTCCTTTTATTTGGTGAGGGATCAAATTTGCCCCCACCTCACTCATCATAGGGAGATGTTGCTTGTTAAGGCTAGATTATCAAGAATCCTTATTTCTCAATGCTTACTATGTAGTACCTAATAAACACTATGAAAATATTTCACAAATTATGCAACTGAATTTTACTTTTCTTTTCCCTATAAATACAGAAAATTTCTAAATACAAGTTGTCTTTACTCAAGTCTTAATAAGAGGAAGAAAGATGTTAAAATATTGTTTATTTATTCACCGTCAAATAAGCAGATATTGTAAGATGTATTGCATGGCTTTGTAACATCTTTTCTGTAAATGAATTGCTTGATTTAGATTTGAACTTGAAAAAGAATTCACTGGCACAGTAGTTGACAAAGGAATACCGACTTCCTTTTAACAATTATTTACAACCAAAGAAGTGCAAACAAATCATATATTCACTTCAATTCTAAGTAAAAAGAATTACATCATTAGAGTAAAATTTATATGCATCAAATTATTCATAGATTAACATAGATATAAAAACACGTTGTCACATGAAAGTTTTTTAATCTCCGTGTCTCTCTGTCTCAGAGAAAGAGAGAGAGAGAGAGAGAGAGAGAGAGAGAGAGAGAGAGAGAGAGAGAGATTCTGAAAGAAATATACTTGCTGAATAAAAAAATGCAGAAGTACCTAAAGGGAAAAACCAGACTAGCTGCCTCTTTGCACGTAGCCCTCACTCTAGCAAATAGCCTGGTTCCCAGAATCACTTTCAAGGGCATATGCCCCACTTACTAATGTTTCTACCACCTCTCAAAAGCAACACAGGCTCAGGACCAAGCCTTGAACACGTGGGCCTTTGGAGATCATTCAAGATCTAAACTAGAGAGCACTGTGTCATGCTACAGAGTGGGCACCTTGATGAGTTTTTGCACTGGCCACTGCTATCTGTGCTTCCTATCATGCTGCAGATGCAAGTAGGGGCTTTTTTTAAACACAAGTTTCTACATTAATATGTACAGATCTTTCATACTTTTTTCACCTTTTCATGTTAAAACAAAGTGTTACAATTTCTCTCCTGAATTTGGAGCTTTTCTCTGCTTTAGGAATTTTGCCTGTGGTGATTTAGCTTTTCTAAAGCAGTCAGATGCTCTGTGATGGGGATGAGAAGATCCCATTGGTTGTACTAGAGGAGAACAGCACTCTCACTGCCTCACAACCTGACTATCACAAGGAGCACTGGAAGGAAAGCAAGTCTCTAGCCTAATTTTTCCCTTCATAAAAACGCTTTTATATTTGTATAGATCACTTCTATAAATAAAATATATACATATAAATATATGTATGTGTATATATAGACCAATACAATCCCTACCTCCTGTCTTTATGATTTCATAAGCAACTTCTATAGAAAAAATTGTGCAAAGCCAAACATAAAACATACTAGAGATAGAATGATCTGACATTTGGTCCAGATTAGGAGTCAGGATACTCTGAAATGGGTAGAGGAGGAATGAGCAGAGTTTTGATTTTGGGCCCTTCTCTGAAGGGTCTTTGTTGGCCTTGTTCATATAAACACTTTACTAAGATTGAGTTGATGGTGTACTACTTCCATGTTGAACAACACTTATTTTACTGATAAAAAATATCTCTTAGCATCCTTATTGTTAACTCTATGGCAGACTCAGACCGTGATATTTGCAACTTTGGCTTTATGTACTTCTACAAGATGGATTCATAATTAGAATATTTCAAATGCTTATTAACTACACAGTTTGTCTCCAAGTATTTTAAAGAATACTCAGCAGCAAACACAGCGACCAGGGAGATTATAGAAGTGTGATTCCTGCATGATCCATGAATAATAATGATTAGAAGTTGTCTGTGTTGCATATTTGCAACAAAATTTGATTCTTCGACTGTTAACCAGCATCCCCCTATGTTTATCAATTTTAAAAGGGGAGATTTTGGCCACAGTTCCAGAGCTCTCAGTTCATGGTCACTTGGCGTTGTTACTTTGGGCTTGTCATAGCACAGTAATGCATGGTAAGAGCATGTGGCAAAGGAAGCCCATTTATTTCAGGTCAGCCAGGAGGCAAAGAGCGAAGAAGGGTAGGGGCATGTGTCGCAGAAACCCTTTAGAGGACATGGTGCCCAATAACCTCACTTTTTCCCATTGGATTGTATGTTCTGTAGGTTCCATAACCTCCCAGTAGCACCATCAACCTTTAAAACATGGACCTGTGGCGAAGATTCAAGGTCCAAACTATAGCACTGAGTCGTGGTGCATGCAGATTAGGTACTTTGATAAGTCTCCTATTTGGTCACTGCTTTGGTGTGGGTAATTTCCCGACCTCAGACATGGGTAGGAAAGTTTAAATGTCAGTTGTCCTAAGAGTAAGTAAGAGTCAGACTCTTTCATTTTTTACGTTTCACTAACTCCTGCTATTATTGCTTTTTTTAGTATCAAAGATCTTTTCTTCACAGTCTTCTTCAACAGTGAAACTTTATTGCAGATAGTGGAGTCATACATGAAAAGAATGAAAAGGGTTTTCACAATATTTCCTTAGCAGCTTGGATTCTTTGGGCGAATTCTAATATTTTAACCCTTAAATACAACCGATTATTTATTTCCTCTTCTCCTAGACAGCCGAAATTGACTACTGTCCAGGAGTCCAGAATTTCAGTACAATAGCTACTTATTTACTTGCTCCTGAGAGGAAAATACCAAGCATGCTTCAACAGAGACACATTTTCCTCTAGCTGAAAAACAGAATATTCTGGGAGACTGGTGTCTTTTTAAGTAGGGAAAAGAACAAGCTTATTATCTAAAAACATTTTTGAACATTTGCATCCATGATGTCAGTTTTATATATTGGGACATCTTGTTTAAGAATCTAGTTTAGAAATTGCAGGCAATTAACTTCCTCTTTCCCAGATATAATAAAGGTAGAGAACTTTAGGAGTATGTTGAGTTATTTTTTGCATTTTATTCTTGCTTTTCATAAAAATCTACCTAGTATACAATTATTGGGAGACTATTTTGTTAGTCTCTATCCTAGAAACAGGATATTCAGTGGTGAACAAAGAGGGTCCCTGCACTCATGGAGATCATATTGAGGTGACTCGCACCTCATATTCTTCTGCAAGTTTTTCTCCTAATTAAAATAAATAGTATTACAGAAGAATTTCAAATCATGTATGTGGTTACTTTCCCATCCTGGAGGAAAGTTTAAGTCACACGCATTCCTGCTGAATGTGGGCTTAGCGATTTGGTTCCAAAGAGTAGAATATGAAAAGCGTAGCATAAAACTTGACCATGGAGAATGCTAGGAAACACTGACTCAGAGAGGTGGTCATACCTCATACCATCTATGACATACCAGGTGGATACCATGTACCTCTGATATAATGTGATAAGAAAAACACTTTACTACTGTGTTCTTCCTCCCGGAAAACAATGATAACCCCATTCTAACAATCAGAAAAACACAGAAAAGAGATAGAGATCTACAATCATAGTATAAACATTAGTTTAGAGATCTACAATCATAGTATAAACATAGTATAAACATATTTACTGTATATAATACAATAAACGAAAACAGTAAATAATACAGTAAATAACTACTAAATGCAACTACTATACCTCTACCAACAATAGAAAAGAATTAAACAGTAATAGCGTAGTATTAACTGAGTAGCTAATGAGTAATGAAGCATAATTGTTTTACTAGTAAAGATGGAGTGGATGAGTAACAGGAGAATTAAAAAGTTAAGAAATTAAGCAATGAAAGATAAGCAGGAGAGAAAAGTGCAATAAAGGATCTTATTAAAAATCAAAGGAAATTAATAGAATTACATGAAGGTAATTGAAAAGAACATGAAAAAGAAAAAAATAAGACAGAGAGTAACAGGCAAAAAGGAATAGTAGAAAATAAAGGAAAAAAATTCTTAAAAAGGAAAGACAAAAGGAAAAAAACTCTAAAGTCTAAAAAGCAATGAAGTAAAATTTTGCCCAAAGATATTATTCCATGTTTTTGAATGAGTAGTATCTTTTCAGGTACTGCAATACTGGAATCCAGTAAATTATGGTTTTGCTTTATCTAGAATTATGTGGGTTTGTGAGGTACTTCCCACCCCTGCTCCAGTGGCACCTCTTTCTAAAGGTGCCACTAGTAAAGACCCCAAGCTACCACTGATTTTAAGGAATATAATATGATGTTTCTTTCTTCATATGTTGTGTGCTAAGAACTCATTGAAATTTTTTGATCTTTTGCTGTAGTTAGTTGAATAGTAACCCCCAGAAGTTATGTCCACCATGTAAAACCTTTAACTATGGGCTTATTTGGGTAAAGGATCTTTGTAGATGTAATGCTGTTACAGGTCTCAGATGAGATTGGTGTGGACCCTAAATCCAATGACAATGTGCATAAAAGTGAAAGACAGAGTAAAATTTGAGACACATAGAGGGCAGGGACACACAAACACAGTGGTAGAGACAAAAATCATGCAACCAAAAGCCAGGAAATGCCCAGAGCTCCAAAAATTGTGGGACAAAGAAGAATCAACCCTTAAAGTTTTCAGAATAAGAATGGCCTTGCAGTTACCTTGATTTAGGAATTCTGACTTCCAAAAATGCATAAGGATAGATTTCTGTTCTATTAAATCATCACATTTTTAGCAATTTGTTATGTCAGCTCTAGAACACTAATGATATGGCTTTATGTTTTAATAAAACTTTGAAAAATTTCAACCATTATTTACACAAGTTATAGTTATTCTCTCATTCTCTTTTAAAGAGAATTACAAGAATTTAACTGTCAAATGTTTTCCAAAATATCCTAATTCTCTCTTTATGTATGTCAGTCTTCTCTCTATATTTCATTTTATATTTTTTAATGACATTTCTAAGGTCACTAATCTTTTCTACTGCAATATAAAAACTGGTGCTTTTCCAATCCATTGTATTTACTGTCTCCAACATCACAGTTTTCATCTGTACAAATTTATATTGGACAACTTCTTAAATATCCTGTACATTTTGGTATAGTCAGTCTTTACACTGGCTCCATGAACATGAAGAGCACAATCACAGTAACTATTTTAATGCCCTTATGTGCTAATGGATTTTTTTATCTTTACTATGGGTTATATTTTTGTGTGTGTGCTGATGATTTTGATGGGATGCCAGAGTTGTTGTACATTTTATATTTTAAGTGCTGAGTCTCGTAAAACTCATAGAAATATTCTTGGAGTTCCAGGAGCAAATTAAATTGAAAGCATACATATATACATACATAAGCTTGGCCTAGTTAGGCAGGATCAGGGTATAATTTTCTTTTGGGCTAAATTCCTCAGGACTAAGTTAATATCATTCTTAGCACTGCAACAAACTCTCCATACATGGTGAAACAATCTATGGTGTGTGCTGGGAACAAGTATTTTTCCTGGCTGTAAGAGTCCTGTTTCTTCTCCTGTCCTCAAGTAGTATTTCCAGACACATGCACTGATCAAAACTCTGCTGTGCATTCTAGCAGACCATCAGAGAAATCTCAGGAGTTTTCTCTTTGTTGTTGTCTTCTATCTCAGATCCTCTCTGTGAACTCTTGTTGCCTTGGTTTCCCTAGAATCATAACAAAATATACTCATATTAAGAAACTCATTTCCTTTTGCCTTGATCTTTTTTTGCTGTTCCTTACTTTAAAAACTTTCTTTAGGTTCATAATTTCTTTTATATCACACAATGCTTTCTTTCCTCAGCTTTTATACAATATCTTGAGGGTTGTTGATCCTGATATATTTCCCAGATGTTCTTGTTGCTTTTAGCTCATAAAGCAGATCCTATTACACTTTAGCAAAATAAAAATTCTACTTAGTTTTGGTTGCATTCTGGATATTGCGAATAAAAACATTTAGAGCCTCTGGATGCAGTCATAGTCCTCCAAACACAAACTACCCTTTAGGAAAAAGAAACAATAGCATCAGGCCACTTTGACAATCGTGTTTGGAGTTTAAACTTCATTAGCATTGTCACTTTATTTTTCCCAGTTTTATTAAGGTCTCAAAGGAAACTTGAAATTTTTTTCTAGCTCCTCTAATTTGTTAGACTACGAATTCCAAATTTTGTCTGCACTCCTGGGAACTGCCAGTCTTTGCACAGTTCTGTATCTTGTAAAGTATTGATGTCTGCAGCAAGCTAGATTCAGAGGAATTCTGTGCAGATTTAGGGACTACATGCTACTTGGCCTCCCCTGATAATTTTCTCCCCGGTGTTCAAATTCTCCTTGCATACTCCTACTTTTATCTGTTTCCTCAGTCCAGAAATACCTGTGCTTATTGCAGGATTCAGAACGTTCTGAAGATCTGAGGGCCATCCCCAGGGGAAAACCTTGGTATATATGAAATTCACTTAGTGTGTTTTCCTTCTGTTATAGATATCTTTTCTAGTTTGCATCTTTTTACTGAGGTCGCTTTGAACTACTTATCTTGTACACTTTGTACAGATTTAATAATTGTTATTGGCAGCAGGTTTAGTTTGTTACTCCGCCATGACGACTAGTCTTCTCTCTGTTATTTGGAACACTTTTACAAAATACCAATGGTTGGGCCTCACTCCAAACCAATTAAGTCTAAATATCTCCAAGCAAGGTCCAGGCATTCGTATTTTTAAATTGTTTCCAAGTGATTCATGTACACATAGAGATCTACGAGCCACTGGTCTAGATTGACTAGTATTGACAGCTGACTTGTATTTCTTTAATCAAAACCAAAATCTGTCTTTAAGATCTTAGAAACTAATTTGGTAATAAGAGCTTATTAATGGATGAGTAAGCACTACTGGTTCTGAGGAGCAGTAGAAACTTTTTACAGCAGTATCCCTTCCTTTTCTGCAGCTCTAATCCGTTAATGGTAACTTCCACAGACGCTCATTCCTTTATTGAGCGAGCTGGACTCAAGATACTAACCAGAGCTATACCTGAGAAGGCAAACTGGCATGGTCTTCCCATTTCCCCTCAATTAACTGTAGTCTTTTCATCGCTACCCAAGCTAGCTCTGACCTCAGGGCCATCCCTGCCTGATTACAGTTCTGATTGGAAAATATGTACTTTGCAATACTTCTCTTTTACTACATGGGGTTTTAAATTTCTTGGAAATGAAAGTTTGAATTCTAAGCTATTGCTTTGCTTTATGAAGTCATTTTTTTCACTATTCAAACCTTGTGATAGGCTGCTTACTAGTTTCATATCATATATATGTAAAAATACTGATAATTTCATATTTCTTCCACCATTCTAATGATTCTAAGGTTGAATATAAAGGTAACAGTCATAATTAACTGAGAGTTTGGGGGTATAAAGCAAAGTATTTCAGTTCAGAATTAAAGTATGCATTTATTCCCACTAAGTTCATACTAGTTATTTTCCCTTCATATATATATATATGTGCTTCATATATATATACTTATAACTGTGAATTTTCAGGAATATATGGGACAATTTTAAAATTTTTCTCTCCCAATTTACAGCTTCCTCCCGGGGTGGGGTGACTGGGAAACTTGCATTAGATTTTGTACTTTGTGAGGATATGAAAAGTCAAAAGTATGGTTAAAAACCTATGGTTTTCTTTTGGAAGAAGGAAGAAAGGTAATAGTTTCACTATTAAATTACTAGCTATTACTGACTGTTAGCTTCTAAATTATAGCTGCTTGTTAGCATTAGACACCATGATTCTCTGAAGTACACCATTTATTTTATCCTTTGTAAGAGAACAGTAAGCCAAAATGCTAAAATTCATACTCAGACCTCTTAATAAATCATGACTCAATGTTCACATACTGGTCCTTACAAGTCTTTTTCCTTTTTAGTCATGCATGTGATTGGATGAAAAACTTAGCCTTCATCTCTTCAGAATATAATTTCTTTCTCAATTGAGTAGCATCCATTGATTCATTCAATCCAACCTAACCTTCATTTTAAAAGTTCTCACACTCATCAAAACCTAGAAATCTCCAGAAAAAAAAGGACCATGAGGAAACAAATATAAAAAAATAGAGAATCCTATGAAGAACATAAAAGAAGTTCAAGACTGTTCCAAAGCACGTGATTCTTTGTGACAGCTTGGTGACTTTCACAAGTATTTGAAATGTGATCAAAACTTGTTCACCTGTACTCCCTCTTCACTGAATACTGAACAGGAAAAAAAATGTTTAAATTAGCCTATGCAGATTTCTGTTAGGCCAAAGTCATCATCTTAGCTCTAGTGCTAACTAACAAGTTAATGACATTCAGGGTTATCTGATGTCTATAAGGTAGAGGACACTAAGAGGCTTTGAAAAAAATTCTGGCCAGAGTTTCAGGTATTCCAGGTACATATAACAGTTGTTTTGGGAAAATTCACAGAACTTTTCCTTAAAAACCTTTTCTAATTCATAATATAAACTCAACATGACTTAAACATATTTGAAAGAAACTTCACTAATACCTGCTGCATCTCAACCACATAGTTAAGAAGGGTTAGGGAAAAAGTAAGAATAAAGGAGAGGAAATAAGGAAAGAAATTTTTAAAAGAAGGGATAAAAGATCATGGGGAGAAGTTAGAGAATCACTAGCAACAGAATATCTAACGCTACTCTTTCAAGCATGGACAGAGTTTAAAACTAATTCTTATGGCCTTGTCTTGTAGATTTGTTATAAACCTCATAGGGAATTTTTTTCCTTTTTAATTAAAATAATCTGATTTTATTGTAGGCACATAAGTTTTTCAAGATGAATTCTAAGAAAAACTATAATAAATCTCTGAACTTTTTTTGAATCACCTTCTCACTATATAATTCAGGCTGGTCTTGAACTCACTGTGTAGCACAGGCTGGCCTCATACTCATGGAGATCCTCCTGCCTCAGCTTCACAAGTGCTGGAACTACAGGCATGGGCCATCACACCCAGATGAACTTTGTTAACTGACAAGCACGGCAAGTTGAATTCCCACCAATGCCAGTAACGAACTTACTTTAATCAATGGTGGCATTAGATAGAATTCCTTTGCAGTGATTCACCTAAACTGTTCATTAGAACACATTCTCATTTCAGTAAAAAAAAAAAAATTTAAGAATATGTGCTTTCATTCTAATGAAGATTATTAAAGATACAAAATATTTCTATTCCAGAAATCTAAACAAAAAAAGCATAGGCATGAGAAATAAACCATGGAAATGCTGTTCCTGCCTAAAGTGAAAAAATGATAGATGATGACAAGAGGAATCAGAAAACAGTTTATACCAGTCTGCAGAGTACTGTGCAGAAATGCAATTCAATTGTTCCTTAATCAATATGATAAAATGCCACCAGCAAACCCAGTGAGCACATGCCCTCATGAGGCACACAGCTTCTTGGTAAGCTGCATCAAGAAGTCCTCTTGGGCTCCACAAAGATAGTGTCCTACAAGAAACTGACTGTATGTGCACATTGATTGCAGCTATAAATCTGTTCTCTGACAAAAGTTTCATTAAATATTTCCTTCTTTGGGTAAAATATAATTTAGTAACTAATTTTAAATAAAGACAAAATTTTAATGAGTACCTGAAACCTGTTGAACTCTTTGACAGAGGTAGAAGATGACCTGAAAATAAATTAAATGTAGAATAATTATGTTTTAAAAAAGTCCAAGATAGTGCCCAAATAAATCAGTCTATGTACGGTATCTGTGTTCACTCAATGTTAAAATAAGATTTTTATTGGATCAAGAGTTAAAAACTTGTATGGTGAAATGTAGTTTAACAGGGAAACTTAACGGCATGATTCTTGAGTACAGTAATTCCATGTTGAATCTGAGGTGGAATAAAAAGCCCTCTTCCATGGGAACAGTAACAGTACTGAGACTTTGAAGTCTGGTCCTGCTTGCAACTGCTTACTGCAACATGGTCTAAATTAAATTATACTGCCTTTCTAAGCTTGGGTTTTTGCATAGATATTAAAAGGTTGTATTGGATATCTTCCAGCTAGAATTTAAAATCGTTTAAATTCAGGACTTTAATAAAACAACAGCTTTTGCATGTTTAATTCACCATTTCGTGTCCTGTATTGCTAGAACCTTAGGAGTGGGTCACAGAGGTAGCCTAGTAGCTAAAGTAAGACCTAAAAATGCTAAATGCAGTGTCATTGTACTATTCCATAAATTTTCAATATAATCCTGCATATATATATTATATTAACTATCTCCCATTTTTTCCTGTTACCACTGTGTAATAATTAATTTTATGAGTCAACTTGACATAATTGATAGATGTCCAAATAGCTATTAAAATATTATTTTTGGATGTCTGTGGCTTGTCTCTGATAAAGATTAACATTTGCATCACTAGACTGAATAAAGGAGAATGAATTTCACCAATGTGGATGGGCATCATCTGACTCCTCCAAGACCTGATTGCGTCAAAAAGGGCAGATGAACATCACATTGTGAGCTGTTACATCCATTTCATTTTGCTTTTAGACACTAAAATTTCTGGTTCTTCACCACTCAGATACTGTGTTTTATACTATAACCACTTATTTCACAGGCCTTCTGACTCAAACTAAATTATGTCACTAGTTATTCTTTCCTGCTTTAAGACAGCATTTCATGTGACTTTTCAACTTTCATGATTAGATAGACCACTCCCTATAGAAACTCTCTCACTCTCTCCCTCTCTGTTTCTATCTCTCTCTCATTGGTTGTATTTCTTTGGAGCACTCTAGGTAATACTCATCATCACTACAATTGAAAGACTTTCTTTTCATACATGCTGTTTATTCTGTCGTTGCAACTATGTTGTAATAGTGAATTAGAATATATCTTCAAAGACCATATGTTTTCTTTCTTCTCTAGCAAATATATATAATTGAACTAAAGGAAACTTATTGGATTCTTACACACTTGAAGAATTTGAAAAAGTTAATTGGACTCTTTGGAGTTAAATATGGAATCCATCTCATTTGCCTAATATTTGTTACATGACTCTGGACTTGAAACCCTAGTTTAGTATTTGTAAACTCATTAATATATATTCAAAAGAATTGCTAAATTTAAATAAGATGTTAATATAGCATATTTGATTTATATATGCTAATCTCCTAAACCAAGCACAAATGACCACATTTTGCATTAAGAATAAATATAAAGATTTTTAGTTTATAACGGTTCAGTCATAGAACATTCTTGGACTTCTGCCTTAGATTCACTGTCTTCAGAGAATGACTGTGGATAGTCAAAATTGAGTTCAAGTAAGGCAACCTGCAGAACTGATGCAATTCACTTAGTGAAATTTACTCTTCCTGATGAAAAGCAACTCAGAGTTAGATCAAAAGTATTATTCCTTTAATGGAGAGCAACCTATCATGTTGTACTTCCACTGAATTTTAGAGAAACTGTTTACAAATATAAACTAAGTCAAACTGAGAAGTCTTACTCATTACCAATAAAATTTGACTTCTTGATGCAAATAATTCAGTCTACCATACAATGCCTTTTCATCCAGTTGACTTAACATGACTTCAATGATTGGAACAGGGCATTATCTTTCAATTTACAGATTAACTTTGATCAAAAGTTTTTGTCCATTATATAAAATTCACACTAAAATGTTAAGAAATCACCTCAAGAAACAGTGTACCAATAGCTTGATCTGTTAATAAAAATGTTTTTGTCTATGATCGGTCTCTTAGTGTTTAGCTCACAGGTCATATCTTAGCTTACATCCAAAAAGCTGAAGCTAATAAACGCATGAAACCTATCTAAACTTCCATCATCTAAATACTCATTCTGATGACTTGGACAAAAAAGATTAATTCCCAAAATTTATTACTGTAATCAAAAACACATTGCAGTGAATGTGCTGGCATGCACTAAAGAAACATTTAAGTCACAGAACTAACCGAAGTTAAAATGTTTAGTGGTAAATAAGTGTTTGAGAATAATCACATTTGTACTTGTCTTGTTTAGTGTGTGTCATCATCTTTCTCATCTATTAAGGATAAACATAACTTTATTGTAACAAATGTCACTCAGGCAATCCTTTAAATGAGTGTTCATCATCATTGATCATTTTATTTTGCTAAGAGTTATTATCATTCATTATGTTACTTTAACTTATTTTCAATATCACACAGACCATTTTAGTAATATGAAAAATAAGTATTTAATTAAAATGTTCAAATTATTCAAAAGAGATCTAGTACTTTTTAAATGGAAGAAAGGAGCTGTATTATGTTCAACTATCAAGAATCTAGATTTACATAAAAACTTGGCTTAAAAACCTAATAGAAAAAATATGAAATACAGATAACCAAAGGAATACAGGGAAGAAGTTAAAATACTCTAGCAGAGAGCTAAGTTTATTTAACTAGGTTATAGATGCAAATTAAATTGAGTAGAAAATAATCATTGGGGTAATAGCCTAAGCGAATGTCACACAAAAATGATCATTGGACAAGTAGCTTAAAAATATGTCACATACTTTTCCATGAATTTAGTTTGAGTTGAATCTATTTTGGAGG
>RJWT010033918.1:0-13808 GCA_004365215.1 Cuniculus paca
AGGCAGTCGAATGTTGAGGCGGTGGCATGGCTATTGTTGGGGGCTTTTAGCCAGATTTACATTGTGAGCAAAGAGCACAGAACCCAGCAGGGTGATGTGAAACATGAGTTTGACCAGCAGGG
Source organism: Cuniculus paca (assembly GCA_004365215.1). Classification (NCBI taxonomy): domain Eukaryota; kingdom Metazoa; phylum Chordata; class Mammalia; order Rodentia; family Cuniculidae; genus Cuniculus; species Cuniculus paca. Next base: position 123 of record RJWT010033918.1, read on the forward strand.
AAGCTCCAGTAAAGCTTTGGACTGTAAAGATAAAGCTGAGACCTCGATTGATGAGGAACAGAGAAATAGAAAAGATGGCCTGAAGGCAGTGCAAAAAGCAAGTCTCGAACCTTTGCAGCTTCCAAACTGCAAAAGTGGAAGACTTTGCTTTGAGGAGAAAGCCTCAGAGCACCATGTTCCAGAATGGCAGCAGAGGCCCCAAGAGGTTCCAGAATGGTGGCAACATAGAAAATCTGTTCCTCAGAATCAGGTTCAGAGTGCCCAGCCATCCAGGCACTTGACCCCTACAGACAAGAGAGAGGAAAGTCTGGCTACTGTTCCAGCTGGCAGCAGACCTCGGTGTCATCCATGTGGTGCTGGGTTTAGGTGCATGCAGGATGCACAAGCTCTGAAGTTAAGAAGGCTTCCAGCCCTATTTCAGAAGGCCTGGGGTACCAGGCAGTGTGCCCCTGAGAGGGCAATATGTGAAGCTGTGAGTGTGAAGCCAAGGGTGCAGTGGAGACCCCAGAAATTTGGAAAAGCCAGGAACATGGATCATCTAAGGAAACCTGCAGTGGGGGTGCAGAGCCAGCACAAGAGAGATGCCATGGGATCGGTGACCACTAGAAGTGCCATAGGGGAGGAGTCACACAAACCCTTTGGAGCTCACAATTTGCCACAGATTGCTTCAGATTCTGGACAAGCAGGTATAAGATTTAACATTTACCTTGCTGGCTTTTGGACTTGCTTTTATCCCAATCCTTTGTACCCTTCAGTTTGTAACTTTTGGAATGGCAGTGTCTATCTTATACCTCTGCATGTTGGAAGTGTTTAACTTTGTTTTCATTTGTACAGGGGCTTGCAGCTAAGGTTTGTCTTCTGTCTCAAAGGAGACCTGGGACTTGAACTTCTCAGCAGTGCTGAAACTGTTAGGTCTTTGGCAACTCTTGCAGATGGACTAAATTCCTTTTGCATAAAGGGATGTGCATGAGTCTTTGAGGGGCCAAGGACAAAATATTGTGATTCTAATGTAATATTGAGAGACTTACTGCTGGTTCTTAAGAATTGTTAAGCTGTGTTATAATGTTCAAGTTGCAAAATGGTAAGAATCAGCATGTCTTAGTATCTGGAGGCTGTTTTAAAGAAATATGTCTGGTTCCCAAGTTGGCAAGGGGTGGACTGTTATGGTTGATACATTGTGTCAACTTGAGAAGTTTAGAAGTTTAAGTGAGAGACTCAGCAGGGAGCCAGGGCTCTTACTTTGTAAATATCTTCATCCTGTGCAAAGGAGGGCAAGGACATTTTGTGAGTGCTACACCCAACCTAGGGGTAGGGTGGCCTGGGTACAATATAAAGGTAGAGAAGAGGCTTGGGTTTACTCTCTTTTGCTCTGGCTGCTGCCTTGAAGTGTTGCTCCAGTGCCATGCCACCCTGCCTCAGAGCCAGCTGATTATGGACTGAAATCTCCAGAAACTGTAAGCTAAATACACCTTTCCTTGCTTCACTTTGGGTGTTGGGTGTTTTGTCCCAGCAATGAGAGAAAAGTAACCAAGACATAGTGATACAAGATCCCTTGGCCAAATAGCTAGTTGTCCTTTTCATTCATTTCCTGCTGTGTGCTGCTCATCATGTTCATGAAAAGGAACTCTCATTAATGACCTTTGTTTCCTCTTTGCAGGACTTATTATTTTTCTCTCTCCTAGGGTACCCAGTATTTCCTGACATACTCAGTTGTCACAGCAGCAAGCACTACTAAACTGGATGAACCTCTGGATGCTGAGAACATCAGTGACATCTCAGGTTTAATAACTATGAGGAAGGATCTCCAAGCTCTCTATATCCCTCAAAGTCTGCAAATTCCAGTTGATGGGAGTCCTTCTTTTGCTGTGGTGTTGAGTAAAGAACACATTCATCCTTTCTGATAACATATTCTTCTTTACTAGGGGACAGGACTTTGCCTTGGGCTGAAGAGGAGTGACGGGGCCAGGTGATCTTGAACAAAAACAATCCAGCACAAATGAAAGCAATGACAGCTCAGCATTGCGAGTATTCATTGTCCATTGAAAGGCAATCACAGGATGTTTCTTGTCAGGCGAACTTGGAGTTCTGTGAAGCAGATCTGCAAAGGCATATCTTAATTTGAATTACCAGAAGAAATCATTTCTGAAATAGAATGGGGCTGGCAAATGACTGTATCATGAACTACTGCCATATAGAAGGAACATACCTAATTTTTACTGTAAAAACACTAAAAATCAGTCTTTCTTAATTGTATTAGCTTTCCATCACTGTGATAAACACTTGAGATAATCAATTTATAAGAAGGATAAGTTTATTTCAGTTCATAGTTTCAGAGATTTCAGTCCGTATTCAGCTGACTGTGTTTTGGCGATGTCTGGCAAAACAAAAAACATCATGGCAGGGAGTGTGTGGTAGTACAAAGCTGCTCACTATGGCAATTGGGAAGCCCGGAGATACAACGCGAGGCATGAGTTCCAGTATCTCCTTCAAGAGCATCCCCCGATGACCTAACTTCCTTCCTCTAGGCTTTCCTTCCTAAAGGTTCCACCTCCTCCCAATAGCACAATAGACATTTAAGATCCAAACCCTAGTATTAATATTTAATATGAAGACTCATCCTGGTGACTACATCCAAGACTGGTGAGCTGCATCTGAAGAAGAGTGGAGAGGCTGGTCATGGTGCGCTCACAGGAACTTTGGTTTCAGCATGCATCAGCCTTTTACAGTTGTATGCTCTAGGTCTGGTACATTGGTCCATTGTATTATCTATTTTATTTTATTTTATTTTATTTTATTTTATTTTATTATTTTATTGCGGCACCAGGGATTGAACTCATGACCTTGTGCTTGCCAGGTAGGCGCTTAGGCCACTAAGCCAAATCCCCTGCCCATGTCTTTTTGAGACAGCTGTTCAAGCTGGCCTTGAGCTCACTTTGTAGCCCAGGCTGGTCTTGAACTCCCAAGGATCCTCCTGTCTCAGCCTCCCGAGTGCTGGGATTACAGGCTTGAGCTGCCATGCCTGTTTTGTATTATCTAGTTTAAACTGACCAAAACCCAAACTCAGAGCCTGAACAATGACTGAAATATTTAATTCTAATAATGTAATCCCAAGTAAGGAGTAAAAATGACAGAGCTATTTGTACCCCATGTCCAAATTATTTGTCTGTCACGATATAATAGGGAAAATGATAGTTTGAGAGGAAACCAGGAGGGGAGAGAATAACTAAAATATGGACTTACATTCCTTCTTAAAAATGAAATGCATCTAATGCATTATTTTATGTAATTGTGACATATCTGTTTTCCAACATTAAGAGCTGTTAAATTGATTATCAATATTACTTGAACAAAAAGACAGATTTTTAAATCACTTTATCATAAAACATTAGTTTTTTTGGTTGTACTGGGGACCAATTCCAGGGGTATGCTACAACCTAGCTAGTATTGTCAGTCTTTTTTACTTTTTATTCTGAGACATGTCTTAGTTAACCTGCTACCCTCCTGTTTCAGCCTCCTGAGTAGCTGGCATTAAAGACAAGCCCATCATGCCTGACATAATTTTAAAATTAAGTCCATCAATGATATTACTCATAGTAAGAACAAACATATTTCTGTACTATTAATAATACAATTAAGAATTACTCTAAAGCATTCATCATTCTGTTTTAAAATATCTTCTTAATCTTTTTTAATTTTTTTTCGTGCTGGGAATTGAACTCAGGACCTTGCACTTGCCAGGTAGGTATTTTGCTGCTGAGCTATATCCCCAGCCCTCTATTTTAAAATATTTTAAATTTTTATTTCTGATGTTTTATTTTAGACTCAATATACTAACATAACAATATTTGTATGTTTTAAGTTTGGTATAGAATAGTGTAAACTGACTGGCAGGTTCATGAAAAAATATGTTTGATTATTGCTGAGTTGTGAAGAAATTTAGAGCTTAACTGGGAGAAGCTTTCTTTACTGTCTATGGTATCTTGGGATTTATTACCTCAGATTCTTTTGCTGCACAGTGGGGATAATGATGATACCTAAAACAAAAGGTTTTTGTGAGCCTGAAACGTGTGTGTCTTTTTTTCCTTTCATTGGTACATTTTAGATATACATAGTGATAACATCCGTCCTAGGGAATTTGTACCTGAGCATGACATCTCGATTCTTCTTTTTCTCCATTCCCCTCCCCTCCCTTCAACCCCTCTTCCTCTCCTTATTTACAAAAGCTTTGTTTCCATTTCTTTCTATGCCTTGTATATGTGTGTCTTTTAAAAAGTAGCTAGCAAATTGTATCCATGACATTGACATATTTTAGATTTTATTTAGTGTTTAACTGTTATCATCCCCATAGCATTCCTGAACTTTATTTCAGTACAGTTCTCTGGCAAAATGTCTGTACACATTTGAGTAATTCTCCATACTTTAACTTTCCTTGAAGAATTGCAAAATAAATTTCTATGGAAGTAACTTATTTAACTTTATTTCTTTCTCAAATACATTTGGTCCAAGACATTTTTAATTCACAAAATATTTAGTTAATTTTAAATAGCTATAATAAAACTCTTTACACGTGAACACAAGTAACATATTTTTATGGAAACTATTTTACCAACTTCCCTAAAAAAATTCAATGAGAAGAGTGATATTGTTTTACATTTTTGCAAATCTTTTTAGTACCTGATTTAATAGTAGACAGCTAGATTTTTCATGTGTGCTACTGTAGTGTGTTGTGAAATATTGTTTTAGTTGAAGTAACTGAAAAACAAAATCTAGTCACACACAGATATATAGTTTGAAACAGCAGGAATTTTAGCTTAGTATTTTCAGAAAATTGTAGTTATTCTGTAGCATCATTCCAAAATTTGATGTTTAGTAGTTTTTTAAGCACTAGTTGTACTATGCAATCCAAAGTTATGTCAATGGATTTATCATACTGTATCACAACAGAATCTATTGATCCACCTTGCATTTTGAATGGGTATATTACCCTTTTTATTTTTTGAGGAATGTGTGTGAATATATCTCAAACTCATTTGTGAAAACTACCTTTCCGATTATGCATTCTGGTTTGAATGTCAATCTAGTACCTGTATATCATGCAAGTTAAAGTTTGGTAGAAACCTTCAGTGTCTAGATTCATGCCTAGATAACTCTCATGCTGATGAATTGATTTGAATAGTGGCATTTCTCTTATTGTAGTGTTTTGCAGAAATAAGAGGTATCAAACCAACTTACACAAACAACAGCACAGTAGCTTAATAATGGAGGGGTGTGTGTATGGGAGATAGGGGGACTCTAATGCCAATGGACTCAACTTCTTAGACTGTTAAGTTAAACAAACTTTCAAATCCCTTGACCTCTCTTTTATAGATATGGATCAGGTATGAACATTGCTGAGTATGAATTTAGCCACAGGGTCTAGGAGAGTTTGCAAAGTACTGAACACTCACTCTCTTGGAAGAATGCTTTTCTAGTCCCTTTTCTGGTGCTTGAGGTTAGAGTCAGCCCAGCACAATACCTACTCTATCCTGGGAAAGACACATTTTCTTCTGATTGCTAATAAAAACTTTTCTAAATCATTGTTAACATTCACTAGCAAAACTTCTAACCCTTCCTGCAAATAGCAAAGGACATGAAGAAACTTTCAATATCCCTGCCAAAAATGTCATTTGAATATTTTCTGTTTAAAAAAAATTATTTTTAAGACAGGATCTTTCTATGTAGCTCAGGCTGACCTTGAATTCACTATATAGTCCAGACTGGCCTCAAATTCACTGTGATCCTCTTGCCTCAGCCTCTCCAGTGCTGGGATTACAGGTGTGCTCCACCATGTTCAGTTTCTCTTTTTTTTTTTTTTTGATAATATTGTTCCTAGGTTCCCCTGGAAATTCACAATCAAAAGCATTTCAGTATTATTGTTTTGGGCCAGAGATATAGCTCAGTGGCACAGCACCTGCCTGGCAAGCACAAGGTCCTGAGTTCAATTCCCAGTACAAAAATTAATTAATTAATTAAATTAGAAAAAATAAAATTATTGTTGCTGGAAAAAATATGTAAAATATGAAAAGATAAGTAAAATATAATGAGAAAGTCTTCTTAAATATGGTAGCTTTAGGAAAATGTACCAACCTTGAATAAACATAACTATTCCAGTAATAATAATTCCTAAGCATTCTTTTATTGGCTTTTTGAGACAAGGTCTTCCATGTAATTGAGTCTGGTCTTAAAGTCACAGACATTCCCCTGACTCAGCCTACCAAGTGGTAGGATTCTACCACCACATTCAGCTTATTTTTTTCTTAAAAAATAAAATAGAGCATAAAAATGTGTTACATAAGTCACTGAGATGTAGAAATAAAGGAAGCAACAGAAATTTCTGGTCCAGAAAAAAAAATCATTTTAAAATTTATCACCTATAAAAAAGAATCGGCCGGGGATCTAGTTCAGTGGCCTAAGTGCCTGCCTGGCAAGCGTGAGGTCATAAATTCAATCCCCGGTGCTGCAAAAGAAAAAAAAATTAAAAAAGAATTGAGCTAGGTGTGGTAGCACATACCTGTAATCCCAGCACTTGGGATGCTGAGGCAGGAGGATCCCCATGAGTTCAAGGCCAGCCTGAACTGCATAGCAAGATCCTGTCTTAAAAAAAAAAATGTGTTATATACCTACTCCCTAAGATGAATACAAACATACAAACTTCATGTATTACAAACACGTACCAATAAAATTTAATTTAAAAACTAAAATAAAGTTTATCTACTAGTAAGAACAAACATATCTGAAATATAAATAATTATGAGGTCACAAATAATTTCTTTTTCAGTGGCAAACTTTTGAATAATATCCAAGTTTCCAATACTGTAAATAATACAGGATTTAAGACTCTATTCTTTAAGTTACAGATATGATGAAAAACATTTCTCTTCTGAAATGCTGCCTTAACCTGTTTGTAAGCTTGTTCAAGTTAAAAGTCATATTTTTTCAAAATTAGATGATTAATGAGTCTACTTCTTTAGCTTATGGGTCAGATAAAGGTCTGAGTTAAAGATTTTCTAGGGTCTCTGAGGAAGAAAATGCATCCTTCATCTCCTTTTTCTGCTGAGGAAGTACTAAAACATCCTTCCCTGCTTCTCTAACACAGTGACCGTGTGATGGTCTGGCCAGGGAAACGATGGAGCTTCTTAGTTTCCAACTGAGATGTCTTTACATGTTTTCTGTCTGAAACTTCAGATTTGTCACTGAAATTCTCCAGCTCAAGATTCTTCCATTGTTGTTCACATCTTCTATAAGTTGACCACTTAAAATATCCAGTCATACAAATCTCTGAATAATTTCTACTTTCTTTCCCCAACTTCACCCTTTTTTCTGGACATCCTAAGTTCTTGCAATAACATTCAACTATTATTCAAACTCTTCTCTCACCCTGGAATTTCCACTTTCCTCTGCCATCCCTTACTGCACCTTTAAATTCCAGTGTGAATCTTCCTTTCCCCAAGATACTTCTTCTGATTCTGTCAGTTAGAATGAAACTCTGCCTTCCTCAATCTGTTTGGCTTTTGGTATACCTTGGATTTTCTCCAGAGCTCTAGCCTGTTTCTTGATCTTGTCTTACTTCAGAATCTCTTTCTGTGCCCAGTCATCTATCCCCAAGGTTTTTGCTATTACTGAGATGAAACGTCCCCAAATTTATATTTGCACCTCTGAATGTCCTATTGAAACACGCCCTTTTGCCTGTACTCTGTGTTGAATTTATCATCATCTGCTGATTCTCTTGGGTTATATTTATTTCTTTGCCAATCTACACCTTTTATTTGGTCTCCCATATGACTTTTCTTTCTTTCTTTTTCTTTTGGGTTTTGTTTTGCTTTGATACAGGGCCACTGTATGTAGTCCAGGCTGTCCTTGAACTTGCTATGTCACCCTGGTTGGCCTCAAACTCACAATTCTTCTGCCTTGGCCTCTTGAGTGCTGGATTTCAGGTGTGTGCCAACACATCCAGCTTCTCTTCAGGCATTTTATTTATCACATAGATCAACAAATCACATCAGGCTGGAGGTGGAGCTCCAGGAGTTAAAGCATATGCTTAATATGTGCAAGGTTCAATCTTCAGCAACCAGGAAGGAAAGTAAAAGGTTTGTGTCCTAATATAAATTACTGGACATAACAGTAGTGGTATAGCCAAACCACTAGCTTCCTCCTACGATTATAGCTTCCTCCTAAGTGCGCCGAAATACCGAAATCCCCACCGGTCTATTACACATCATCAGTGCTTGACCCCAGCACCGGCCCCTTCCGGTCAGAAATCCTATGACCCCCACCCCCTCCATACCGGGCGGAGGAAGTAGTTCAGCCACACTAGGTGAACATTCCTCTCCACGTCCTTACCTCCAATAAATTCCTTCTTTAGATAGCTCCTGTTTCTCTACTGCACCAGAGTACTCTATCTCCTGCTTCTCTGCGCTGCTTTTAAAATATCCTATCAGAAGGAAAGGGAAGGAAGGAAGGAAGGAAGGAAGGAAGGAAGGAAGGAAGGAAGGAAAAGAAAGAAATTGTATCATACTGTGGCTTATTTTTATATACCTGAGTTTACCTGGTTCTATCACTGCTCTTGAAAACCACTAGACTAGGCCAGGAGTGGTGATGCACACCTGTAATCCCAGCACTTGGGAGGCTGAGGCAGGAGGATTGTTGCAAATTCGAGACCAGGCTAGGCTACAAAGTGAGCCCAAGGCCAACCTGAACTGCATAGTGAGAACTTGTCTCAAAAAAAAAGAAAGACAAAAAAAATTATACTATAGGTCTATATATATAGATAGTGGTAGAATCTTTGTTGCATTGAATAGTAATATCATAATATTCAGTACTTCTTTTATAAACTGACATTTATTGTAGCAACTTCCAAACAAGTTTTCCTAAGTAGATTGTCCATTTCTGGATGGCAAAGACCATGTGTCATTCTTTATATTTCTCAAAGACTCTATTAAAGCATTGTTTCCAGAGTAGGTGGTCTATTTAATTGGATCAATGGCTTAATAGAAAGCCCAAGTGCTTCTGTTTTGGTATCTTCAGAATATTGGATTGCCCCAGATTTGAATAGGTACATTGGACCATTGAAAGTACATGGCAGAGAGAAAATAAAGGAGACTGGCGAGGTACCTTGTTTAACACTCCAATAATGTGTGTAAAGGATAGGGAAGACCATGCTGCATCCGCCAATTGTAGATTCCTTTTTTGAGAAATATATCTAACATCAATATATCTAATACATAGGATAGGCTCAGTGGAAGGAAAAGGCCATAATCTCTTCCCCCAAAATAAAATCCTTCCAAGATCTTTATGCTCTTTTCAAATATAAAGCTAAAAATTCAACTTTATAATATACAGGGAATTTCAAAGAGATTTCGGTCAATTTGCCATAAATATAAGATGAAACTAATGATGCTACGTGCAAGGAAGATCACTTTTATTGAGTTAGGACTGTTTATTAAGCAATCTGAATTAGACAAACACTTTTCTAAGAAGATAACATTATTAAGATTTGTACCAAAAGAACAAAATATGAGTAAATAAGCAACCAAAGAAACAATTAGAAAAGTTGAAAGATTTGCACCCCAAAATATATCAGGTACTGATGCATTTATAGGCTACTCTATTTAACTCACTTTGAGAAATGGTAATTCCCATGTTATTCAAACTAGTCCAGACTGTAACTAATACTCCAACAAGCCTAGCGATAACAGGGATATAAGAAAGAAAAGGCTCATCTTGCAAAGAGTGCTAGAAACCCATGACTTTGGGACAAAGGTAACTTGTAGAGCAAGAAAGCAAAGATTTCACAGAAGAGGCTGAAGAGTATTAAAGGGAAGATGAAAGGGCATCAGGAGATAAGGAAGGATAAGCAATGGATCAGAAAAAGGTTTTTACAGAACTCTTTAGGGATTAGGGTGTGGACAGTAATGCATGAGCTGGAAATTTTAAAGATCCTGTGACTGGGACAGGAGCATGGCTGGATTCTTCCTTACGTATCTGAGGCAAGTTGCTCAATTGAGACTGGCTTCAGCAAGACCAAGGAACAGGTGTTGCCCAAAGCACACAGTATCCTAGAGCTTCCCTTGACACCTGCTTCCTTTTGGGTCCATCCTCAGAGGCCTGGAGGCCATCGTTACCCTGTCTTAGAGTATATGCATGCCCTCTTGAAAGCACACGATCTCTCGAACCTGCCAGTGCTACTCATGTTTAGGATTGTTCTAGAGGTCATATCCAATGGACTTAGCTAAGAAACATGAACAAGGAGCCAGGCGTGGTGGTGCACACCTGTAATCCCAGCACTTGGGAGGCTGAGGCAGGAGGATCATTGCAAGTTCAAGGCCAGCCTGGGCTACAAAGTGAGTTCAAGGCCAGCCTGAACCATATAGCGAAACCCTGTCTCAAAAACAGTGCAAAAAAAAAAAAAAAAGAATAGGAAGCGTGGGGCAATATCCTTTTTTTGCAGATGATAGAATTGTTTATTGAACAAACCAACCAGGAACAGGAGTGGTGGCACAGGCCTGTACTCACAGAATTTGGGGGGTTGAGACAAGAGGACTGTGAGTTTGAGGCGAGGAGAGTTGAGGAGAGGAGAGGAGAAGAGAGGAGAGGCGAGGAAGAGAATCAGGGTGGGTACAGTGGCACACATGTATAGTCTCAGCTACTTGGGAGGCTTGAGACAGGAGGAACACTTGAGGACAGAAGCACCTCAAAAACAATTAAAATTAAATCAAATAAGAGAAAATTAGATTCTTTTGTGAACAATTATATAATTTAACAGAGTTAAATTAAAGTATCCTGATAATCCAGGCATGGTGGTGTACACCTATAACCCCAGCACTTGGGAAACTGAGGCAGAAGGATCACCATGCGTTCAAGGCCAGCCTGGGCTACAAAGTGAGTTCAAGGCCAGCCTGAACTATATAGAGTCTGTCTCAAAAACAAACCAACCAAAAAAGCTTATAAAGTATCCTAACACAAGAAATATAAAAAAAGAATATTAGCATTCATCCTGATTACAATAGCAACAAACACAAAAAAATTGAGCAGTGACAATAAAAATATACGAAAACTACATGAAAACAAAGTGTATAAAAATATGAAGTAGATTTTTTTCAGGGAAATGAAAAATATATTTATGAATGAGAAGACTTTTTTTCCCTTGTAATACTAGGGATTGAACCCAGGGCCCTCACATTGAGCTATATCCCCAGCCACTTGTTATTTATTTATTTAATTTACTGACACGGTCTCAGTAAGTACCCAAGTTGCCCGGTCTGGGTTTGAACTTGCAATCCTCTTGCCTCAGCTTTTCAGAGTGCTAGGATTACAGGTGTGCACCACTATACCTGGCGGAAGCCTAAATAATTTTAAGAGCTATCTTCCCTTCATAGAATATTTATCAACTTCCTTCTAGTCTAATAAAAATAGCATTTTTGTTGATCCTTATTCATTAACATCAATAAGCAAATACACAAAGCGAGCTAAAAAGTTTTGGAACAATTTACCAACAAAAAGCTCTTCTCTAGCAGGGCGTGGTGATGCCTGCCTGCAGTCTGAGCTAATCAGGAGCCTGAGACCCCTCAGCAATTAGCTGAGGGGTCTTAAAATAAAAAGGACTGAGTATCCCTGAGTTTGACCCCCCAATACTGTAAAAATATATTTGTTCTCTGTAAGTTAAAAAGTATATTCGTATTAATTATGAGTGTAAGGTATATTAAATTCAAAAAGTAGGTTATGGAGTAGTCTGTATTTAAAATATTCTTACAAAATATGCACATGTTTGTATTCACATGCATGTGAGTACATGTGGGAATGTGTGTGTGATGGGCTTCTCTTTATTCAGGTGGGAGAGCATATACCACATTATTAACAGTGGTGAATTCATCTGTGTTGGAATGTGCATAGTTTCACTTCAAAATTGTTTAATTGTTCATTGTGAATATTTTCTTGCTTTTTCCATTTGTTTTATAATTTAAAACGAGGCATTTGTGAAAATGAGGAATAAACAATAGAATGGAGTATGTTCTAAATTTGTTCTTTACGCGGACACCACTGAATCAGAGTGCAAAACACTATCTACTGAAAACTTGGCAGAGGGGACATCAGAGTCATGTCCTGAATGAAGAGTAAGTACTCCTGAGGGAAGGAGGGAGGGAAGGAAGAGAATGGCATTCCAAGTGGAGAGAAGTAAGTGTGTTTAGGCTAAGGGGAGGATCAAAGCATAGGTTTACAAAAAATCTACTGGAGATGAAGATGAACAAGAAGACATGGCTTTGGAAGGAAGAGTCCACATGACTTGGTGACCAACTGAATGTCCTCAACAAGGACAAAGTGAATAATCCAGTTTCTCAGGATAAATAATTCCAATTGGAAAGCTAGGAAATGTAAGATGTAAAAGGAATTTGGATGGAGAATTTCATACATTTAGTTTTTGACATGACCAGTTTGAATACTCAGATAAGAGTTCAGGAGCTCAGAGTCAGAATCCAGGCATGAGATGCGAGTCCTCTATGAGGTTGCCTACAGAAAAAGGCTCCATGAATTTACAGCCTTGGTATTTGGGAGTGAGACTGGTAACAATAGGCATTCTCTTGTTCAAACCAATCTGCCCTGGTTCTTTCCCAGTGTTTCACTCTACTGTGTGTTCCCCAGCCGTGCAATCCTCAAAACACAGATGAGCTCATATTGATATCAGACTGAACTTTGCAGTTCACCCTTCCCCAAATCATCCTCCCTGTAAAGTATGCAAACATTGCTCCTTCCTGGAAGAAAGTGGTTTACCATGGATTCAACAGCCACTATAAACAGGCAAAAGGCCTCTTAAAATTTACATCAGGATTCTATTTAATTCTAACAACCTGTTGTGAAGTAGGTATTATTAGTAGTAGATAAGATTCCGAAGCTCAAAGATGTCAGAGGACACTGAGATAACACAACTGATGATAAATGGCAGAGCCTACTTCCTTTCAAACTATCTCTTTCCAAAAGTTGCATCTCTATCCTCTGACTTCCATTGTATTACCTTGTAGTCACCATGATTTTACAGTCTGTCTTTTAAAATGTGTGAAAATAAGAAATAAAACAAAAACGTGTGTGCATGGTAAGAGAACGGGCATCTACTATTCAGTATGTGTTAACCTACAGAGACTTCAATAAGCTTTCTAGGAAAATCTTTTGATAAAATCAGATTTTCAGCGAATGTGTGGTTAGAACTGTTTATCTGATATTGTCACCTAGATTTTATACAGGGGTTTTACTGTTCATAGATATCAGAGGAGAAAATTCCTAGCATTACCTGTGTGTAAAAATCAAAACAATTGGATAGTGGATAAAATACCTGTTATTTATGGGGAATAGAAAAATCTGGTATGATATCCTTAACCCAGTAAAATTGTTAAAATTCACTGTAGTACTACTCAAGGCATCGAAAAGGGAAAGGCTATATTTGACTGTAAAATATTTCATGTTGCAGTGCACACCTGTAATCTCAGCACTCAGGAGGCTGAGGCAGAAGGATGAGTTCAAAGCCAGCCTGGGCTACCTAGTGAGTTCAAGACCACCCTGCAATGCATAGTGAGACCTTGTCTCAAGAAAAAAAAAAAAACAAAAAACAGTTTAAAGAAAAAAAAAACAGTTTAAAGAAAAAAAAAACGTTACTAAAGA